>OMKP01056242.1:0-12029 GCA_900302375.1 Bathygadus melanobranchus | reverse complement strand
CCACTTTGGTCACAGCTGTTTCAGTGGAATAGGAAGTCCTAAACCCAGACTGAAAGGGTTCA
The DNA here is from genome assembly GCA_900302375.1 of Bathygadus melanobranchus. Lineage (NCBI taxonomy): Eukaryota > Metazoa > Chordata > Actinopteri > Gadiformes > Macrouridae > Bathygadus > Bathygadus melanobranchus. Next base: position 11,967 of record OMKP01056242.1, on the reverse strand, counting down.
AGTAAGTTGTTTGTTGTCAGATGATTGATGATTTGGGAAGCTACAATTCTTTCCAGTATTTTAGAAAGGAAAGGAAGGTTAGAGATAGGCCATAGCTGCTAAGTACTTCAGGGTCTAGGCCAGGTTTCTTGAGTAAAGGTTTTATCACCGCACTCTTAAAAGTAGAGGGGACTGTTCCAGTCGACAGGGACAGGTTCATGATGTTGAGCATAGCAGGTCCAACCGTTGGGAGGAGTTCTTTGAGAACCTTGGTGGGGAGAGGATCCAGCATACAGGTAGTGGGTTTGGATGCCTGTATTAGCTTCGAAAGTTCCTCCAGGGAGATTTTGCTAAACTGCAGTAGATTAACTTCAGGACGGAGACGTGGGGCCACTCTTGTGGAATGGTCAAGATAAGGCCATAAGGCCTTCTCTGATAAGGTCAAAGAAGGCTCAACATTTCTGCGAAACACTGACTCATTCAAATGCACACACATTGATTGTGACACACAGTTCTTCAGCCAAGTGTTTGACCTCAGCCCTGTACTAATGCCCAGGTAGTACATGACGTTAAGTAACTGAAAGTAGATGAAGACCTACGGCTGTTAACACTTGAATGCGAATGGGCATAATGTTGTATTAATCCCTTAATAGGCCAAACTAAGGATAAGCAAACCCAAACTTGGAAACGCATTGTTATGACATTTTTCATTCTTTTTTTTAGGGTTTTCGCACTTTAGAGGACATACACACAAAGGCAAACCTCAGCAACACTCAGAAAATAGGACTCAAACACTATGATGACCTTCTCGACCGAATGCCCAGGGAAGAAGCTGCTGCTATTGAAAAACTGGTAATGTATTCATGTACACAATGGCTATTTTGTTTTGTTTTTTGTTAGATAATTTGATCAAATTATTACTCTTTTGTGAAACTTTATTAAGCTATCATTATCGATATCAAGCTAATCATTTTGATCCCTCAAGAACTACCCTTTGAAACCAATAACCATTTAACATTAAAGAAGATGGCTGGCATGATTCAATATTTTTCATTACCAACAACATCCCTAATGTTAGCAGATGGCATATTAATACTAATCTCCTGTGGCATAGCCTGCCGTTGTTGTCCAGAAGTACATTAGAACAAGTCACAGAGGCCTGCTGGTGCTTCGGTCAGCAGAATTCCCCCTTTCCTTTACTTTGAGCAAAGCAGAGGACGTTAACAAACCTAACAAGCCCACTTGTGCACAGTCCTTTTCTCACTTAAAATGTGAGTGTGGGTTCATATATGTTAACTACAATTACCATCGGTATCTTCTAAGGATGTGCATTTTTATCAATCAACGTGTGCTTGACATTTAAAAAACATTCTTTGTCTATATTGAAACTGTGTGTGTGCGTGCATGTGCGTGCGTGTAGGTAAGACAGGCTGCTCTGGCCATAGACCCCAACCTCCTGGCCATGGCATGTGGCTCCTACCGCAGGGGGAAGGCAACATGTGGAGATGTTGATGTGCTCATTACTCATCCGGATGGAAAGTCCCACAGAGGGGTCTTCAGCAAGGTGCTGCAGAGCCTTCATCAGAGTGGTAAGATGTGTCATACTTCACCTCCGCCTTGTCTGCCTTACCAGCTTACCAGAACAAACAACGGGTCTATCTTTGACTTTGATGTGTCATTTTGGCTAGCTATCACTCCTACTATGGATGGATGGATTGCATTTATGGAGCGCTTTTATCCAAAGCGCTTTACATAGCCTCACATTCACCCATTCATGCCCCGACCGTGGTGTCAACCATGCAAGGCAACAACCAGCTCGGTGGGAGCAGTTCATGTTAGATGTCTTGCTCAGGGATACCTCAACACTTAGCTAGGGAGAGCCAGGGATCGAACCAGCAACCTTCCGGTTGCCAGACAACGGTCTCTACCTCCTGAGGTAGTGCCGCCCCACTACTCTCATTTCACATTTAATGAGAGACACACTAGCTACTAAAATCATCCACTGTCTCAAACCAATACACAATATTCAATAATGGCTAAGGTGACAAGAGGAAGATTGAATATAGTTTTTCTTAATTTCTTCTCCGCAGGATTTTTGACTGATGACCTGGTGAGCCACGAGGAGAACGGCCAGCAGAAGAAGTACATGGGCGTGTGCCGTCTACCAGGGCCTGACCGCCGCCATCGCAGGCTGGACATCATCATCGTGCCCTACAGCGAGTTCGCGTGCGCCACCATGTACTTCACCGGCTCCGCACACTTCAACCGCTCGCTACGAGCCCTGGCGAAGACGAAGGGCATGAGCCTGTCGGAGCACTCGCTGAACAAGGACGTGTTGCGCCAGGGCAGCGTCAAGGTGTACGGCGGCACTCCGATTACCACGGCCACTGAAAAGGACGTCTTCAGCGTTTTGGGCGTACCGTTCAGGGAACCTCGTGAGAGAGACTGGTGATTTGATTGGTGATTTGCCGTGTGTCCCTTTTTGTGGTAATTAGTAGCAGTCATATTTTACTGCAGCGAAAGAGATCATGGATATGTAATAATGGTATGTAAAGATGGTAAGGAAAACGCTAAGATGAATAAGTACTCTCATTCTTACGGTAATAATGGACACAAACTCTTTTTCAGATGCTTGCTGTGTTTTAATTAGTACTTATTCATCATTACTTAATTTATGCAATATGATAAATCCACTGAATGTATACATTTTCGATCAAAGATACAACTTTGGTCTTTGATACCTATGAAAGGTTTGGCATAAATAAAGTTAAGTGCAGTCATAGAGGGTGGCACTAGCTCAGGAGGTAGAGATGGTTGTTTAGCAACTGGAAGCTTGCTGGTTCGATCCCCGGCTCCGCCTAGCTAAGTGTCGAGGTGTCCCTGAGCGAGACACCCAACCCCAACTGCTCCCGACGAGCTGGTTGTTGCCTTGCATGGTTGACACCACCGTCGGTGTATGAATGGGTGAATGGGAGGCAATGTAAAGCACTTTGGATAAAAGTGCTATATAAATAGTCCATTTGCCCTTTTGTCATAAGCACCATGTCAGGTCAGCCGGTTGTCACACTTGGTTTGAGCATGTCAAGTTGTCATGTTCACAAATGTACGCATTTCCAAAGAAGCAGCCCATATTTAACAACACATCCAAATCCTTTGAACTGCTGCTGTACTCAAATCTGCTGCTGGGTTTTATGGTAACACAAACTGAGTGAATGTAACAGTAAAATAAGGACAATGCTGCAAGACGTGGAATAACTAAATAAACAAATGGAACAAATGAAAAGTGGCAGTTACTTTCTCTTTTGAGATTTAAAAAATAAAGCCAATGCTATTATCGCACGCTGTGACCATTTAATACAGATTAAAAACCGAGTAAACATGTTGTGTTTGTGCACGGGCTAGAATTACCATAGCGCAGCAACGGAGACGCACGGACATGTGATTGGGCTAACCTTATAGAAGTTGGTCTCAATCGGCCAATCACACGTCAGTCCGCAAAAAACCTGCGGGGCGTGCAGCGGCCGTCACGTTGCGCACATGGAGAAGTAGAGCTGGTTATGCCACACCCGGCGGAGGGACAGTGTCCCGGTCGAGAGAGCGGCTTGTGTAACAGCTGTATCAGCCAGTGGCACCCTAGCATGCCGAGAGCAACCAGTTGCGCCAATGTTGTGCCTCCTAGAAATGCCCAATTACACATGAGAGGCGGTGCATATCGTGGCCTTTCACGAAGACAACGCCGGGGCACGGGCTGTAATTTGGGCTGTATTTTCTGGACGACAGACGTGCATGCGATGTTTTTCCGTATGTAGCCACTACTCGGAGGAATGAGGGGTGTATTTTCGGCTGTTGAAATGACGTTGGTGTTAAACGTTGTAGGCTCTGTCAGCCCCACTGAGTCCACAACAGACGGGGTAAGAGATATGTCAAAATAATATAAAAATATCGGTTTGACTCTGTTGCTAACACACGAGCTAACATTTGCTAGCCGATTCCCACTAAACTAAGCCAACGCGCTTGACGTTGGTTTTCTACTCTCCCAGCCAGCTCGTCGTTTGTATAATACATGTGGGGATTTAACGTATTTTATAGTGTATGTCTTACGGTTTTAACGTGTAACGCCACAGGGAAGCTAACCAGGCTTGCTAGGTGTATAGAGTCGTTAGCCAATGCAACGTTGTTTATGTCAAGGGACCTCTGCAAATCACGGCTGTTTTATTTATTTATATGTACTTCGTCGTGGTATTTGCTGTCGTTTCATCGAAATGTTGTCAGGTCGTTTTGACGTCGACAAGTTAGCACGATACTGCTGAACTTGAACTGCTAACCGCACATTCAAACTTGTGTAGCCAACTTATTGATCAAATACATTCATGCTCCGCTTCAGCCATACCTCCCAGTTCATGCAATGCCATTTCTTTTTGACCTAAATATCATGTTACTGTTCAACCTGTATTTCAAAAGGCATTAAAAGCTAGACAGATGGTCTGTCCAATGTTTTGAAATACGACAGTGAAATATGATGCACTGCAGTACTAATGTAGTAAAGAGTCTAGTAAGCAGTGTAGTACATGTGACGATATTACTACAGTGTAAGCAGTCTTTATATTCAATGCATGTATTAATCAAATGCTGTACAGCTGTTCAATGTGTCGCTTTGCTGTTATGATTTCCAATGTCTGCCACTAGCATCAACTTTGTTACCCTAGACGCATACATACTGCCGTCACATACATCAGTCTTAAAAGCAACAATCAACTTTGGATTGAACATGCATTAGGCCCAACCTCATGTCAACGTTGTCTTTAAGTAGTCACTTGTAAAGTGGTATTTTTATGAGGGGAACTGGAGTGGCCATTGTCATGCCACTAATATTATGTTAACTTATGATATTATGATCTTGTGTTAGAATGGCATTCATATTGTCTCTTGGATCTTGTATTATCTTGTGTGAGACAGCAAAAAACATAGCTAAAATGCACAGATTACAATAATCTTGATGAGGTTGAAATCTGCCTTATCTTTTGCTTTGCTTTGTAGTACTATGGTCATTTTATGTTTATTATAAAAATGAACTAGAGTTGAGGGTTTACTCAAACTAGAGTTTGCTAAGGGATCTTACTGTCAATTGTTGAATGCGTATATTGCTTTGTGCAATGTGTTTTGATTGGTCACCCTCAAGTGTGCCAGGGATGTTCTGTCCTTCTGTTTGTACTAATGACTTTGACTAATGTGTACAAGACAATGTGTCTTGACGTATAAAACAATGCCGGTCTTGCAACAAAGATGCACTCATCACCCAGAATGTAGCTGAATCATTTCTCACCAGCAGACACATACCTGACAGTCCTCAAAGTCATATCATCTCGTATAACGGCTATGTTTAATCCAACGAGCCCAATTGAATATACCATGACCTTGCATGGTTGACGCCTCCATCGAATGAATGTGTGTATTAATGGGTGAATGTGAGGCAATGTAGAGCGCTTTAGATAAAAGCGCTATATAAATGCAAACCATTTACAATTTATGTGATGGTATTCAAATGTTGGTCTCATAAACAGCCCTTTCATTTTCTTCTAAAAGATCTTACCGTTTTTTTGGGGGGTTGATTTCAGTTTTATGCCTCATTTTTCTACATATAGGCTAATTGTTGAACTTGTTTGAAGAAGAGTAAAGGAACGAATAAGCATAAAAGTAAATATTGACAAAGAAAAAATATAATGCAATTTATAACCATAGCGTTATATGGTATGTATATGGTTATATAATGAAAAGCCAAACTGTGTAGGATAGTCTACTGAGGTGATTTGGGCCGTTCTCAATGTCTGGTTGTTTCAGCAGCGTTTCATTATTGGGGATGATTATGATTTGAATGTGCCAGTACTTTTTTTTGTTTTTTTGTTTGGCAAGATCCTCGAATGAGCTGGCAGCGTGGTGCAAGAGAGGTAGATGGTTTTCTTGTTGCCTGTTGAGATGGGAGACAGAGGAATGTAGTCTGTCCAGAGTCTGCGCGGTCACTAACCGCTTAACACTTGATATATAATATATAAAAAGGCAATTTACTCTGCCTTGTCAGATTACCTGCACATTTTTTGGCGAACCTTTTGAAAGCAAGAGTCTGTTGCTTCTGCGGACCTAAGGAAATCTATACTAAGTAGAATTAATTAGAAACTAACCCTAACTTTTTGACACAAACCCAGCTCTAAATTGCCATCCATAGGTCATATAGAAGGCTAAACGGTCTCTTATCTGTACCTTTTTGCACAGCCTGCAGAAGTAGGAAGGAAATGGGTGGAGAGTACACAATTTAATAGTGGGTAGTTTGGGGGTCAGGCGTACAGGCCTATTCAGACGTGCAGGATTGGTCTTATCAAACTGTTACTTCTCGTAGTCTTATGATCATGTTTTGCGTAGTGATGGATGACATAATGCCCCTGGTGTGTTCTGAAAAGAGGTGAGGGCTAAAGCAAGGGAGAGAGGGAGGGAGAGGGTGGGGAGAGAGAGGGGGGATTACAAAGGGGAAGGGCGAGGTTGGAGAACGTGGAGACTAGAGCCCTTTTTCTCCTTCTGTTGGCTAATGTCCGATAAGGTTGGAGGTTAGGACGTATGGACCCTGCATAGCCATGCCACTCAATCTCCTACATGCACTGGTAATTAATTTGATTACAATACTGTTGTTCTTTCAAATTAACAACTTTAGGTTACATTGTGTTCACCTGTATTAGTAGATTCGTTATGACTGGAATTTTCCCACACTGTATATTTGTGTATATATATTATCACTGTACTTCCACAGCCACTTTTCTGTTTTGCAGATGATAATTGTTTTTGTTTCGGCCGTATGTCTCTAAACAGCTTAAATGAGTGTTCAAACAGGTGGCATTTGTCAGACAGACAGAGAGTCGCACCTATTTAATGTCTATACTGGTATCTAGGTAATGTGTGTAATTATGTTATGTATGTATAATTAGAATAAATATATATATATATATATATATATATATATATAACTGGGTACTTGCTGAGCTGTCTGTTCTCATTCCACTTGCTTTCTCCTATGTTATGTCATGCCCACTACCCTGTCAATTAATTATAAATTATAAGTAGGTGGACATTTTTCCTGCAGTTAAAAAGACTTTCTTTCAATCCGTCGGAGTGTCTTTCAATTGTTTCCTGTGTTGCTGAAACGTTTTTTTGCTTTTTCTGTATTCTCCTGTGCCACAGAGCCTGCTGCACTGTGAAGGACTGAACAACCAGAGCTACACCTGTGAGTCTGGACACTGCTGCGGCGAGTCCAAGTGTTGCAGCTACTACTACGAGCTATGGTGTAAGCACTCCTCCAGTCCTCCTCCAATCGCTCGCGCAAGACTTCCTCTTGCTATGTTCTGTATGACCAGAAACAACCCAGCGGTGTGTGCGCCAACATGGCTGACTGTCCTAAGTGCTTGGGTGATATGCTATCTATCCATCCATTTAGCTCGCTAGCTTTTGTTTTTCTCAGTTCTTTGTCCTATATGGATGAATGTAGCTCACTGTTGAGTTGGATGAAAGGCCTGCAATTGTCGCTGTGGTTGTGTTTTGGTACAGCAGACGACATGTTCAGTTTAAATTGTGCTGCAGTGGAAGCTCATCATGGCAGTGAATTTATTATGAGATCATGAGGCGATTGCTAAATACAGTGAAATGACAGTAAAACTATTCTGAGAGATTATGAGGTGATTGGTAAAGCTGGTGAAGTGACATTATTTACTGTAGACAAAAAGTATGTTGTTTGTTTTCCTTCAACCAGTCACGATGCTATCTCATTTTTTAATAATAGGATCCTCTGTGTGTGGTTGAAAGTGTGCCAGTCGATGTCATCAGTAGTGCCATGATTGGTTAAAACAAAGAGTTGGATTCTCCTGGCAGACTAGGGCGGTTTAATCTGTCATCCCTGAGCCTATAGCCTCAGACCGTAGCCATCCACTTGATGATCTCCAAAAGTGTGAGCGATACTAGTCTAAGGCTTCTTTCACTCCCAATCTTGGCTCATGTTCAGGAAGAGATGTGGGGGGATGACTCGACGTTCTCCAAACATCCCAAATGTTTACATTTTCTCTCATCAAGAGGCAGTCAACCTCCCCCTTGAGTCCTTGAATTGACATTCTCTGGATTTTTCCTTGTTTTTGTGTTTGCGATGCGTTTGAAAAATGAAAACACCCGGGACCTTGTTCATCGTTGTTGTTTAGACTGGTAGTCGAAATGACCTTGCTGTTGATTTGTTACAATATTTGTAAACATGTTTTTATGTAACGACTTGGTTGTTTTGAAATGTAATTCATTATAATGCAGAACTGAATTGCACAGATTTTGCAAGACTTTGTTGTTCTTCTGCAAAGTGCATATGCTGTTTGTTTATTTGTACACGTAAAGCACATTTTCTAGTTTCCATGCTATTGCGGACAACAACAATAAAAGCCATCTTACATCAAAGGTTCAAGGTCAGGTGAACAAACAACAGCTGGATCAATGTGTCTGCATTTATGTCCAATGACACGTCAAGCAACTGCATTTTATGACACTACCGCGCACTTAACCGCATTACACCTGCCCTTGTGCAACGCCGGTGAGATGCCAAACGACCTTTCATTGTACCGCTTATCTGATGTACCCGGGGAAGCCTGCGCACTGAAGTCAACGAACACCTTCATTGATTTCAGTGCGCGTCACCACGCAGCCTTAACGAGGGAGAAGCGGTCTCCGAGACACACTTTTTTTTACGGACAAAATAATGAACAAGGCATGTTGAGGAAAGTTGTGTTCAAAGATTGAGTTTTATTTTAAGTCAACGGTCTGCAAGCCCAAAAATTCAACACGAGGATAGCGCAGGAGACAGACATACAGGCAAGATAAGGATGATCAGGTTCGTACCCCATAATGTCTTGAGCAAGATGCTGGACCCCCTTACTGCTCTTCTATGAAAATGTATCTAAAAGAAAAATCCCTGCGCGTCCCTTTGGGTAAAACCGCCTGCTAAATGACTAAAAGAGTACGTAGTATATTCAATTGATTTCTAAACCACCCTGAATCATCCCTACAGGGTTCTGGTTGGTGTGGGCAATCATCTTCATCCTCAGCTGCTGCTGCCTCTGCCACCACCGCCGCACCAAGCACCGTCTGCAGCAGCAGCAACGCCAGCATGAGATTAACCTCATCGCCTACCGAGAGGCCCACAACTACACCTCAGTGCCCTTCTACTTCAGTAAGATCCTCCCCACGCTGCCTTTGTTTTAGAGCTCAGATCGGGCCCAAAAAAAGACCTGCTGACAACAGAATGTTCTAGCCTAGAACATTCTGATTATCACACAAAATAGCTTACTCTCCACCCCAATTAGAAAAAAACACTTTTTATAAAAATTCGGGTCCTACCCGACCCACAGGCTGGACCGGTCTCGGCCAGAGAATCAACCCTCTACTTTGTATGGTCAGCGCCTCAGCACCTTATGATAACTAACCAGCTTGTGTAGCATCTTATCCTGGCTACCTGCTGTTGTACAGTAAGGAGCCAACCTAGCAACTGTAAGTTTGTAAACTTGCTCTATTGACCTGGCAACCAGGAATGCTTGTAACTTGTTCTATTCTAATTGCAGTCTACCTTCAGCGATATATTGTCTCCCTCTTTCGACAAATGTGTTACTTTTTTGTAAGTCGCTTTGGATAAAAGCGTCTCCAAATGCTCTAAATGTAAATGTAACCAGATCCTAGCATCAGCTTTTCCCCCAGATGATCTATTGTTATTGGATTTTGTCACACGTTAACCTCTGTGTGTTCAGGAGGTTTCGTTAAAGGTGCGAGCTGAATTGAACGGTTGCAGCGAGCTCCGCCCCCTGAAGCTTGTATGTTTGTTGTGCACAGCAGGGAACCTTGCCATAGTTACTTTGAGTGTACTTTGTGCTGAGAGCCATTTCATCTTAGCATTACAGCCTGCCCTGTTTACATAGCCTAGATCTCCTTTGCCCTCTTTGTGCGTTGCCAATAGGGCTGCCCCCGACCAAAGATTTTCCTAGTCGACTAGCATTACTAGCGTCGTTAGCTAGCCATTAATCGACTAGTCATCATGATATGTTTATGATTAAGGCGCAGCTGTTTTTTTTCCTGCAACCATCGACCAATAAAAACAGCCAATCTCGTAAGGCTGTCTGTCCTTCCTCATTCTGCCACCTTCCTATACCCTTTATATATGGATTATGTATTTTTATGGCACAGTACTGAAAGGGGCCTTTCAGTACACAGTCACATCCAAGTTGTTTCTTTTCCCTCACAGGGTTTCTTCCAAACTACCTCCTGCCCGACTATGAAGAGGTTGTGAACCGGCCCCCTACTCCACCCCCTCCCTACAGTGCCTTACACACGGTCTCATCCACGGTGCCCTCTAGTCCCCTGTCCAGTGAGCAGCAGGAGGGTCACTGCCCAGCCGTCCAGTCCACCCCAGCAGTCCCGGCCTCTGACGCGCTGGGCCCCAGACCCGGCCTCGAGGAGGCCGACCCCGGTGGCATGGGCTTCTTGCCCAAGCTCGACAACAAGACCCCGCACACGGCGCAAGATTCAGGTACCATCACGCGTTCGAACGGTGTCCTCCTTGACGGACTCGCCGGCGAGGGGCATGCAAGCTTGGAGAAACGGGAGCGAGGGGTGGGCGACTCCTGCAAGGAGCCACTGCTGAAAGACCCGAGGGGTCCGGAGGGCTGTACCGAGGAGAAGCAGCCGCTCCCCGTGACGGGGAGGAGACGGCGCTTCACAGGCGACTCTGGGATTGAGATGTGCGTGTGCGGCACGCACGGGGTGGGTGGCAGGTCCAGCGGAGCCGGGGTCCAGGAAGGCAGAGAGCTGAAGGAGCTGGAGAGCCTGCTGTGTTGCACTGAGGATGAGGACGAAGATGAAGAGGTGGAGGGCAGCGGCAGCGAGTTCTGTGAGAGCTGCGGCCCTCACGCTCACCTCAGTGAGGATGAGGAACAGGCTCAGGGTGGGCCGGAGAGGGGTGAGGACCAGGAGCCAGCCCACCAGACCAGCAGCAGCAGCAGCAGCAGCAGTAGCAGCATCAGTATCAGTAGCGATGCCCCACCGGCATGTTCCCTCCTGCACACCATCAACGAGCAGCAGGGGCCGCACCACGGCCCCCAGGGCTAAACACGGTCTCCGCCATGGAGCGGCAGAGACGGCACCCGGGCGAGAAAAAGATAAAATAGAGAGGAGAAGTACAACGCGTTAAATGTGATCAAGTTGTCGATTGCCATGTGTGTTTTTGTTTTGTTTACCTCGTTGGTGTGCATCTAGACGGCACACAGATCATTCAGGAATCAGGATGGACATTGGAATGGAAGTGTAACGTCGACCGTAAGTAATGTGGAGATCTCGCCCTTTAACACTTTTTAAGTGATACAGCGTGGCCTTAAACGGTGTGTTCCGCTCACACCGCCCATGAACAGCCTGCAGTGTCTGGGGCCGGCACCTCTCGTTAACAGCACAACGAGGGACGTGCGCGCGCACACACACACACACACGCTCTACGCTACGCCCTCTGTGCAACGAGTCAACTGAAACCCGTCTGCCTTGTGTGCGGAGGGCATGTGAGATAGTGGTTAAAGACAGACAGAGCAGGAACATTGTGTAACAAAGTGTAATCAACTGTGTTTATGCAATTTGCTACTGTACGGAGACAAGACGGAACAAGACTGCGTGGGATGCGTCCCATGACACTTTTGAAAGTGGTTTGTTCAGTGGTTTGTGTTTCTTTGCTCAGTTTGGCCCGACGCCGATGGAGCTCGAGTGCATTAACGTCTGTCCAAATGAAGCTTATATTTCATCATCAGCAGCAGCAGCAGCAGCTTTGTTGACCAAGTACGTATGCACATACAAGGAATTAGACTGGTTTTTCCATTTCTCTGTACATTCACAGAATAGACATACAGCTAAAACAAGGACAGGGCTAAACAAAGACATTTAACTAAT
>OMKP01056215.1:0-12381 GCA_900302375.1 Bathygadus melanobranchus | reverse complement strand
TCATGGCTAACGAGATGCAATGTGAGACAGTTGTTGCACATCCCATCACATGCACACACATACACACACACACACACACACACACATGGACACACACACACGGACACACACACAACACACACAAACAATTAGAGAAGAAACTCTTAACAGGTTGTTGACACACCGCTTTGACAATGAAATCCACCCAGGAACGTAACAATGGATGCCTGCCTCCTAAGAAGCGTGAGATCCTGGCTCTGGAGCAGAGGCCCGTGGCAGTGGCCACAGCCCCGCAGCCGGCCATCGCTGTCCCGAGTGACGCCCTCCACACGGAGAACCTGGCCTGGCTCGCCAGCGTGGCCACTGAGCGATGCAAGTCCCGGGACGCAGAGAACCACGGGTGTCCCATCTCCTCTTCATCCTTGTCGGTCATGTCAGAAACTTCCTCCGCCGCCTCCGTTATCCCTCCCTCGGTCGGTGCGCTGTCTGCAGTGCCGCTAGCCTCCCTACCCACCGTGTACCCCACCACCCTCCCTCAGCAGCCCGGGACCATCCAGTACGCCCAGCTCGCCCCTAACGTCCAGTTCATCAGCTCCGGGCCCTATGCCGGCTACATCTCCTCCCATATCCTCTCCGCCAACCCCGCCTCGACCGCCAACAGCTCCGCGGCAGTGGGACAGCGCCCCCATCTGGACGGCTACACCACCGCCCTCATCTCTCCCAACGCTAAAGTGGAGCAGCAACAGCAGTTCCAGATTGGCCTCTCTACCGCGGACCTGGCTGCCGTGTCCATGCCCAACTCCACGCAGGTCACCGGCCAGTACATCCACCTGGACAGCAGGACAGCCCTGCCCGTGGCCGGAGGAACCGTGTCTTCCCCCGTGGGCCACCTGCCCCTCCAGCTCCACGCGCACCAGGCTGTCCTGCCACAGACGCTCACCTTTGCCCCCTCCCAGCTGGTGGTTCAGTACACCGACGGTTCGCTGGTGAAGAAGGTGGAGGGCCACGGCAAGGCGCTGCTCAACGGAGAGGTGGAGGTGCTCAAGCAGGCCAGCGCCTCGGGTCAGATGCTGAACCACCACCACCACCACCACCACCAGCAGCAGGTCCAGAGCTACGAAGCACGACACATCCTCCTCCCCGCTGACTATGCCCAGAACCACGCAGGGCTTCAGACCTCCCTGGTGCTGGTGGCCCAGCAACCCAACTGCGGAGCCGAAGCCGAGGCCGGCTCCAACAAGGTGTCGCTGGTGCAGACAGAGAAGGGCGGGATCTGCCTGGGGAAGCCGGTTGCGAGGACCTCCTCCTCCTTCGCCTCCCTCTCCTCCTCCTCAGAGGTGCTGAAGTCCGCTGGGCCGCACAGAGTCCTCCAGACCACCCTGTCCCCGGAGGAGATGCCTGCTAGCCTCTACACCTCCACACAGACGCCCATCATTGGCTACATGGCTAGCAGTGGGCACCAGCATGCCGTTAGCTATCACGCCACCCTACCCCAGCACCTGGTCATCCCCGGTGGACAGTCCCTCCTCATCCCGGTCAGCGGGACCTCCAGCGGCGTTAGCACCGCTGCGGAGCTGGAGGTTAACCACACGCTAACCTCCACCACCACCACCGCTGCCCACATATCCACCACCATGCCCCATGCCTACCTGGCTACAGCCCTGTCCAAATGTGAGGTGCTCAGCTCTGACGGGAACCAGCCACCCCATGCCGCCGTCATCACCCCGGCCCCTGCCCTGCCCATCTTGCCTTCCCTCCCAGCTCCGCCTCCAATTCCAAGCTCCCCTACTCCTGTGCCAGCGCCTGCCCCGGTCCAGCCCTCCTGCACCTCCGCCCCCGCTTCATCCCCCGTAGTGCTGCCTCCGTTCTTCATGCGCGGCTCCATCATCCAGCTGGCGGACGGGGAGCTGAAACGGGTGGAGGACCTGAAGACTGAGGACTTCATCCAGAGCGCCGAGATCAGCAGCGAGCTGAAGATCGACTCCAGCACGGTGGAGCGGATCGACAACGGGCAGACGCCCAACGCCGTCGTCATCCAGTTTGCCGTCGGAGAGCTCAAAGCGCAGGTACACCGGGAGATATTTCACTCTTTGGTTTTTAGATGGCAATTTGTCTAATGTTCAGTTCTTACAGTAAATTATCCAGTGGTGGTACTCAGATATTTTACCTAATTAAAAGTAGTAATACCACACTGTAGAAAGACTCTGCTACAAGTAACAAGTCCTGCATTGAAAATGTTATTTGTAAAAGTACAAAAGAATTAGCATCAAAATATACTTAAAGTAACAAAAGTCAAAGTACTCATTATGCAGAATGGCCCATTTCAAAATAATATATATTATATTATGGAATTGAATTTAATGTTACATCTGGTAAAGGTGGAGCTCATGTATTAATATCTTATATATTACTTTGTTTGGTATTTTGTGAATTTCCCCTTTGACACCAATAATAATAACCTTAATTTCGTTGTACCTGTACCCGTACAATGACAATAAAGATAATTCATTCATTCACAATAAAGATCATTCATTCATTCATTAATTCATTCATAAAGCCTTATTATAATATAATAATAATATCATAATATCTTAATATAATGATATCATACTTTATTTATTCATTATATTTTGTATTGTTCATTTTAATCTGCAAAGTAACTAGTAACTAAAGCTGTCAGATAAATGTAGGGGAGTAAGTAAAAAGTACAATATTTGACTATGTAGAATAAAGTAGCAGAATATATAAATAGTAAAGTAATAAAAGTAAAATACAAGTACCTCAGATTTGTTCTTAAGTCCAGTACTTGAGTAAATATCGTAGTAGTATATCGTAGTTACTGGAATGATCCTTGTATACTCCAATAGATTTTTCATTATCAGTGAACTTATGAGAACATTTTTCATTATGGCTGTGCTTGTCCAGGCTATAATTCCACTGCGCCTTAACAGAAAAGTAACATAAATTATATTTTTGTAATCTGTTCAAACTTGGCTTTGTCTTGTAATAAAATTAGATCAATTGTTCTCTACTACTTGTAAACAATTTACACTTTAGATCTATTGCTCTCGTAATATTCTGCAACAGACACGTTGTTGTGTGTTTGTTTGTGGCTGTGCATGTGGAGATGAGGGACAGTCGTCAAACTCCTCCTTAATGAAGCACATACAGCTACACTGTGTCTGTATGTGTGTATTCATGGAATAAAAGCCATCTATATAACATCTTATTTTAACATAATTGTCATGAAATAAATCTATACAAATAAACCTGATGTATGTGTGTGTGTGTGTTCCCTCTCTAGGTGTGTGTGGAGGTTCTGTTGGAGTACCCCTTCTTCGTGTTCGGCCAGGGCTGGTCGTCCTGCTGCCCGGACCGGACCACTGAGCTGTTCGAGTTGTCCTGTGCCAAGCTGTGTGTGGGTGACGTGTGCGTGTCACTCACCCTCAGGGGTCTCAGGAACGGCTCGGTGGCCGGCACCCAGCAGACTCTAGGTGGCGCCAAACTGAAGAACAGCAGCGCCTCCGAGCCCCCACGTGTCACAGAAACGGCCCCGGCACGCAGTGCCACGCTGGGCCCGCACACTGCAGGCAGCACCGATGCTGGGCCGGGGATGAAGGTGGCCGGCGAGATGCCCCATGGGAACGGGATGACGGAATTGGGAGTGCAGCGCGTGGCGGTCGGATCGGAAGTGTTTCCGTGGCCGGCCGGAGGCGGGGTTGGGGGAGTGGCGGTCTACGGTGCGGCGGCATCGGTGGTGGTGAGGACCAAGGAGGAGGCGCACACCATCGTCTTCTCGGGGACCGGAGACATCAGACACAGACAGATGCACACGGAACACCTCCCTCCTCCTCATGCTCCTCCGTCTGATGTGGTCGCCATGGACACGCAGAGACCGTCTTCCGGCCGGAAGCGGCGCTGGTCCGCTCCGGAGAGAGACCAGACGGACAGGAGTGAGGAGGTGCCTCACCACGCACTGCCCAAGCCCTCCTTCATCCCCCAGGAGGTGAAGGTCAGCATAGAGGGCCACTCCAGCACCGGCAGCTGAAGACTGCAGGAGAGGAGAGTTCACTTTCGGACAAGCAGGCAAACTCATTGTTAACTCAATATGGTTTGGCTCGAGTCATCCCTCTGTCTATCTCTCTGTTTTGTCGTCATCCAGACTACTGTAATATAGGCTTAGTTTACACAATATTTACAGGTTTATTGTTCCATGAAGGCCTGCAATTGACAGTGCAGTGCAGTACAGCACCCTCATATATGGTGCCACATCGAGATCAGTGCAATTTATCTTGAGTGAAGTGTGACTGGGATGAATGATGTTTGACTGGCATCCACCCATACAAACAGCATTTGGCTTAATTCCGTTGTGTAAGGTCAGTTATTACTGCAATGTTGCTTTGTCCTGTGGTTTAACCTGAATCGTTTGGTTCAATTCATCGAGCCACCTTTTCTTTTTCATTTGTCCAGGGCCAGAACCCCAACAAAGAGAGCACATAGAAATTGGGTATGAACCAGATTATTGGCTTGTACTTCTCCTTCTCCTGTTGGTCTGAGTGTGTGGATAAAGTCCAGAGAGACAGACAGAGACTTTGTTTATTACCACGGCAACGCTCGCTTATCAACAATCACCATGGCGGTGATGTTTTCTGCAACGTGCGTCTGATGCTTGGGCTGATAATTTTTTTTCTTTCTTTCTTTATCATTTTAATGATTCACGTTCATTTGCATTCACATCGACAGTCTGTACCACGTGTTATCTTGTGCATACATTGATGTGTGTGTGTGTGTGTATTTGGGAGGGTTGTGTCAGTGGTTGGGAGTGTTGTATTGGCTATCAGGTAAACAGTATCACAAGTGGAGCAGGTGTCAGGTGTTTGGCCATTGGCTGTGGGATGAGTCCCCCTTTACAGATAGCAGGTGCCTAGGCTGGGAAGGCTTGAATGTACCGAACCGTTTGTCCCTCAGAATTGACTTGCAAAAGGGATGCATGTGTCCGTGTTTCGCCCAATAAAGAATATGTAATATCTACATGCCTGTAACTTCATATGAATGCAAAATTTCAGTCTCTGGGCTGCAGGTGAGATTCTCTGCATCATCACAAAGCCTCAGTTTCATAGTAGTTCTCTATTGACCCCAGTTCCTACATCGTCTGTCATTGTTAGTGAAAATTCAACGGTCTCAAACCTCAACTTTAATCTTGAGCAATTAGTCAACTACATCTGTTTTTAAATATGTTTTCAACACAATAAGCTCATGGATTAATTGGAGAAAATGGTGTATTCACTTACTTTCCAACCAATTTAAAATAATGGGTTATATATGTATTATATATGTTATTTTCTTTTCGTTGTCCGTATCTTTAAAGCAGAGAACTGCACTTCTTGTCAGACTAGCTTGTCTAGCTTTGTTTTTGTGGAAACAGAGAGCATGCCAATTTCTTTACAATAGAGCCAAAACCAATGTTTTACCGTTCATACTCAGGAACCGTGTGTACAATCTTTGTCTGTCAGTGTACAGGTGTTTGTCTCCGTGTGTGTGTGTGTGTGTGTGTGTGTAAACGTGAGCGTGGTTTGTGTCATATGAGAAGCACTTATCCACACTTTGTTTGTAAAAGGAAATATGAACCGACTGTTTAATCTCGTCATATCCTGCATATGTCTATCATTATGAAATATAGGGTGCTGGGGCACACCATGTGCTCTGTACGTTCAGATAGGCCTTTTTATTTGTTTGTCAGATGACTGGCTAGTTTAATTTTTACAATTGAGTGTCAGAGCAAAAGAAAGATAACATATAGATAACTTTGTATAAATACAATTTAAAAGCACAGAGCAAAACCCATAAGCAGCCTATATGAACGAGCCACAAAACCTCCGTATCAAGTCAAATCATTCCATGAGCTCACCCACGTGGTCCTGCGTCACTTGCTGTTCACTTATCGATCCGATGTATAGGAATGTGTTACAGTCATATAAGTAGGTTACGGTCCATGAGGGGGGATTACAAAATTTCCTATTTCAAATTGATTTCTCTTGCACATTGTAAAATATTGTTAATATAAGAATATTATAAAGTATTCTGTTTATCATGATAGCCATACTGTATATGTGTTGAGATCATCAAAAATCGTCTGTTGTATTACCCAGACTGTTGTGTTTTTGCTCAGGCTAAACACTGCCTTGTGACTGTTCACCCCAACGATATGTAGTTTAACTGTTGCTTTCACGACGTTGTGCTGTTGTTAACTCAAATATGTCTACGAGACAACTATTTCCTTTTGGCAAGCTTAGGCAAGAGAGAAATACTTTTTTTTTTTTTTTTAAAGATGGAACTGCACAAAGGCCATAGAATCAACCTCCTCAATTGTAAAATATCAACATACCCAAGTCTTTCCTATAAACATGGTCGACCTGTGCTCTTCAAGGTGTGTTATGATTTTGTTTCATAAAAAGAGGAAAAAGGAATGAAAAAAAAGTGTCGTTGTGTGTGAGGACCACCTGCTGGTACTCTAATCGAATAGCACTTTGGCCAGTGTTGTGTGTGAGCATCACCTGCTGGTTCTCTGAGGGAAGAGCACTTTGGGAAGTGTTGCTCTGAGGTGCGCTCTAGTAATGTACAGACATTCTTGATAGCCTAAGTCTTCCAAGAGTCAGTCGGTCCTTAACGATATTCTCAACGTCATTTAGGATAGACGCACTGGTATTGAATTGTCACATGTTGCAGCAGACTAGACAGTGAACATCTAAGTGAAGGTTGACATCTATGACTGCTTTGGTTGGACAACCCCCCCGCCCCCCTCCTCACACAGGAAAATGACATGAAGTTCCTTTATTTGCACCAGCTCAAACAACCAGGAAACAATGGATTAAAAGACAGATTTTGTAAATGGGGTCAGTGAGTGTGTTGAATACATCTCATATGTCTTGTATACACTATGTACACTCAACAAAAACATGAACAACACTTTTGTTTTCAGTCCCATTTTTCAAATGGTGTGTTGAAGCAGACTGTGCCACAGCTGTCGGGTGGATGGATTAGCGTGGTAAAGGAGAAGTGCTCGCTAATACAGATTTTAACAAATCTTTTATTTCAACACAAGGAAAATGGGAGCGAAAATGAAAGTTGTGTTTATATTTTTGTTGAGTATAAGTCTGAATAATGTTACAATATTTTGATGGTGTTAAGGTTTGCTATTAAGAAAAATGTTAAATCCTTATTTCAAATGTTTGCTTTACATTTGATCAAATTTATTCAAATAAATAAAGAGTATAAATATGATGATTGTATGTAGCTTTCTTGTATTGGAATGTATTTTTATATCAACCATTTTTATATGGTTGTTGAAAGAAGTGGTGCCTTGTTTAATCTGTATGAACCATAATGTGTGAAAGGCTGTTTTGTGACACAGGGGAAGGACATTATCACCACAGGTGAACTAACGACAAGCCTAGGGCGACATCTAAAGGACAAAAAGCAAACAACACTGAGTCTAAGCAGTGACGTCATGCGTTCTTTTAAGGTGAGACCTATTTATAAAAGCATATTCTCAACCAGCCCCTGCTTTTAGACGATTAATTTCGTTCTTCAAGACATTCAAGACAAGCGTTAGCCTAGATCCTTGTCAGTCTGCATGATTAATAACACAGGCAGGAGGCCAAATTGGCACAATGTGACCATTAGGAATTGAATCCAGGAGATTTGATTGGTAGGCCTTATTGTGGTCGGCGTAAAATATGCATTTGACAAACCACCCTTATTAACGCGGTGGACATAGGAACACCAAGGTTTTCTGAGGACAGAGCTCCCAGTGCAGCAGGTCTGCCTGGTAACTGAACTCCATTAGATGGCGCTCAACTCAGACCAGCCATCTAATGGAGAAGAATAGAATTGCAATGAGGTAATGCATGTAGGCCTATGATCTATACCAGTGGTTTTCAAGCTTTTTGTGCCCAAGGCGCACCAAAGGGCAAGCCAAAATCTCAAGGCACACCTGTATTCATATCCGGGCAAAATAGAATATGTGTTATCACTCTTATCACTCTGTAAACGTTTATTTGTATTTACTAATGCCAAATACAATTTGACAAACAACTATTTATATTTATATAGATTATTTATATATATTATATACATTTCAATTTCAAACTAAACGTTTTCTTTTCAAGTCAGTATTGCAATAATAATGTATGGCACAAAATCCCACGGCACACTGTTTGGGAACCTGATCTAAACAAACACATGATAATAATAATAATTGTGGTGCCAGAGCAATAATTGGATGCGAACGTTTTAATGCATATTTAATGCAGCTGAGAAAAAGATAATGGGAAATTCCGCATTTTATCATACATTTGAATTCATTTATGACCTAACCATATTTATCTTTCTTAGTTGGAATTTGTTGAGTCACTTCAAGAGGTTATGAATAATTTTCTAATTGGAGGTGTACCTGCTCAACGGACCAGGAGATGGCGCTAGTGTGGTATCCACAACACCATGGTACCACATCTAATGAACATAAGAAACTATAATTGTCTTAGCTATAACTATTAGTACTTATTATTACTACCAAAATAATATTGATCGATAAATAGTCGGTACAGCAGGCAAAACAAATGTGCAAAATGCACATCATCAATATCAACTGAAAATGCCCATCGAGCGACTACTTTTACAATTATTTGAGGTTCAACATATGCAATAGTTTAATTTGTAGACGCCTACATTCCGTAAGGCAGCGCAGAAGCTGTAAGTCTGACAAAGCATTCACTATATTACAAAGTTTTGATTTTGAACAAGCTTATTTGCTTTTAACACGATTTACTCATATTCGTTTTGAGGTTTATGTTTACTTTGTGGGTAAGCTTAGGTAACTTTCTCGGATTGAATGCAATGGTGTAGCACTTCAGCACACACACCAGTAGGTGGCAGTATATTCAGACTCAAGATAACTCACGAGCGGTTATTATCCACATCGAAGCATCAGTAATCAAAGGGCACTTTATTTCAAACACAATCAAATATAAGACACACATTTAAGGTTTGGTATTTACAAACATTAGGCCTATGCATTAGGCCTATTTAAAAGCTATACATAAATATTGTGCCTATAGACGGATCTATATTCACAATATGTGCACATTTAAAAATGTGAAGCATGATCAAGCAAGCTTTTCGACGGCGATGTGGGCTAGCCCCATAAAAGCAACCTATTGCAAATTAATTTAATCATGTTTCATGTGTTTACATCTCGTTACCAAAAGTAAGTTATGGTAGATTTTATTCAAACAATAATTCATCTTGCAGCAGTGTCGCCTAAAATAATATCGTTGATCACTTATATACAGAAAGAATGGAAACATTATGCTCTAATAAAAAAATGCCAGTGTAAACAAGCTTCAGTATCACACAACCTTCAAATATTGCACATACATTTATAAATATACTTATATCCCGTGCTTGTCTGTCTGTGTAGATGTTCTGTATGGTCAAGTACAACTAATTAAAGGGCCTCTATTTTACCACCAGATGGGATGTTAATGAAACCTTACAAGCCATGCCAAAATCTACCCTCTAGCGACATCACAAGTGGGAGTGTCACTAGCGGGTAGATTTTGCCATGGCTTGTAATGGCTAATCCACATCCTACCTGGTAGTAAAATAGGGCCCCTTTAAATTACAATGAGATTCTATTGAAACGGACTGAAGAGATGATGGACGCACGCACGCACGCACACACACACACACACACACACAATCCCCCATGCGCAGACCTTTGTTTTTGACTTTTGTAGGCACACATAGCAAAAAACTAAACTAAACTAAACATTCAACTAGTGTGTACGCATTGTGTTTGTAACAATGTCCCTTCTGTTATCCCTGTTGGCCACATCGGCCACGGTCCTCCTGATTGTAGTCTGGAGAATCAATGAACACATGAGTCTGGCACACATGGCTCTTCCATCTCCAGAGAGAGAGTCTTGTTCCATATGGAACTTTGCTTTAATTCTTTGGTCAGGTTCTGAAGGGAGCTGCAGTCTTTTCTCAAACTGTCCTTTCAGTCTGTTTGTTTATGGAGATATGGAGGGGGTGACAGTTGAAGAGCTTCAGCCAGCATGTATGGGATCCACCTGCAGATCCCTGATTTAAGTTAGGCAAAAAAACAAAAACACCCCATTGCCCAGTCCTCCAATCAGGAGCTCTCGTCTTCTGTCTCAGGCATCTGCTGATTGGTTAGATGTGAGCTGCTCCCGGTCACTGATGTCATCATCAACTGGAGGTCGTGCTCGATCGAAGAAGCCACACTAGAGAGAGAAACACGCAACATCCTGTTAATATCCTGCAATTCCTGTCAGAGAGTCTGAGCTCACAGCTGTACAATTGGAAGACTGTTGGAAGTGTGTATGTGTGTGCATGTGTATGCCTGTTTGTGTAATTTTGTTTTTCCTCTGTGTATGCATGTGTTTCTGTAAACACTGGGCATGTACCTTCCACATGGCTAGCGTTAGCATGGCTAGCACCAGTAGTCCCAGTAGTATGGCCAGGATGATGACCCAGAGAGGAACAGCGAACGATACGTCAGGAGTCCCCCACAACACCAGTGTCCCCATCTAACAGAGAGCCAGGCCAGGAACACATCAGAAGCATTCTACACCCTGTTAGCTTCCCTGTTTATGTGTGAACACACCATAGACTGTAAACATGTAAACCACATACATTATGGGGCTGTATGTCGATTTTCCTTCTACGGAGCGATGCCATTGTTTGAGATTTTTGCAACCAGCAGCGGCACGTTGAGGGAGTACTTGAATGGCAGCCTTGCACTAGTCTATGGCCAAAACTCATTAATATTTGATCCTCAATAACTTTTGGATTAAATAAAACTGTCAAACAGGACCATGTAAAACACATAATATGGAGATTGACTAGCCACTGAGATCCTAACCGAACAAATAAAAAATGATTGGTTTTGTATTATGAGAATGAAATAAACATTTTTCCCATTGACTTAGTGGGAGGTCACTCTGCATCCAACCACCCGAGGCACCTAAAAGCTGAGGAACTACATGTCAGTCAGACATACACACACACAGATCCTACCGAGGTGCTGTGGTGCGGCAGGCTGGTTGGCTGGATGCGGTAGGGCAGGGCGGTGACCATGAAGGACACCGTAGAGTTCAGAAGGTACGGGTCGTTACGCCGCTGCAGGAGGACACCATCAGGATAGTGATGTTAGCAGAACAGCTTTTTGGGTGAGTTTAGGCAAGTTAAGTGCTATGATTTACGATGTGCAATGGATTTTGCTTCAATGCATACGTGTTCAAGTGAAATGATAAGCGACGAGAGGGAAAGGAACATTTTTGTCCATTCTTTTTAAACTTACCAAGAGTAAGAGAGAGAGAGAGTCATAGAGAGAGAGGGCAAGAGAGAAATATATGAAAAAAGGCAGCTTAAACTCCATTCCATACAATAAAATCTACAATGAAGAAACCCCACCTGTAGGAAGGTGTGGGCCCAGAGTCTGGAACGGATTTTAACCACCGCACTCTGACCCCGGTCCAGACGCCCTACCACACATAGGATCTTCAGGCAGATGATGTTGCTGCAGTTCTGATATGGAGACAGAGCCGAGTCAGAGGAATGTACAATACAGACCAAGTGATGAACACTGATGGGCTTGGATGCAGTATACTGTCATTGTGAAAGCCTACCAGGGTTTTGCTGCTGTAGTCGTGCTCATCAGTCACCGATCGTCTGTGGCGATGAGAGGAAGTGCTGCCATTCCTTAAGAACCCCAACAACTCAGGGGTGTCCTGGAGAGCAGAAAGCTAATGGAGGGAGAGAGACAGAGGGATAGAGAGAGGGAGAGAGAGGTAGAGGGAGAGAGACAGAGGGAGAGAGACAGAGGGAGAGAGAGAGAGGGAGGGAGAGGGAGAGAGAGTATGTCAAAACTGGATCTGAGATGTAAACTATCTGAAGAACAAACTGGAGAGGTTTGGATAAAGCTCCATAAGAGATCCTGAACATATATTCATTTTCATTTGGATGGCCGCTGTTTACATCCCCCCCTGCTCTAACAACAAGGACAGAGACGGGGCGCTGTGGGAACTGAACAACGCTATCAATGAGCAACAGACAGCCCATCCAGATGGGTTTCTCATCGTGGCTGGCGATTTCAACCATGCAAACCTCAAGTCAGTGTGTCCACAACTACACCAACACATTGACTTTCCAACACGGGGAAACAACACGCTAGACCTTGTTTATACAACCCAGAGAGGAGCATACAAGGCTTCACCCCTCCCCCACCTGGGTGCTTCTGATCACACCACTGTTATGCTAATGCCAGCATACAGACCAAGGGCTAAAGTCATCAGACCGGTTCAGAAGCAAGTGAGG
>OMKP01056214.1:0-23502 GCA_900302375.1 Bathygadus melanobranchus | reverse complement strand
CTTTAACCCCACCCCTCCTGGATCCTTAGCACTTCTATATTTGTATGTCTTGGCTCTTTGTAGGATCTTGTAGGATCTTGTACGCTGGTGTGTCCCGGCACTTGAAATATAACTTAGCTTGTGTAGCATCTTATCCTGGCTACCTGCTGTTGTACAGTAAGGAGCCAACCTAGCAACTGTAAGTTTGTAAACTTGCTCTATTGACCTGGCAACCAGGAATGCTTGTAACTTGTTCTATTCTAATTGCACTCTACCTTCAGCGATATATTGTTGTCTCCCTCTTTCAACTGTGTTACTTTTTTGTAAGTCGCTTTGGATGAAAGCGTCTGCCAAATGCTCTAAATGTAAATGTAAATATAGCTTAAATGTAATAAATGCCAAATGCTCTAAACGTAAATGTAAATGTAAATAATTAGCTGGTCTTAAAAGCTGCATTGAAACAAATCCAACTGCTACCTTCTGAAACATGAGAAGTCTGCATCAACGCTGTATTCCTTTAAATCAGGGCTTAAAACATTTCTGTTTGCTGCAGCTTTTAATTACAAATGTATATCGGCATCTTGTACTTTATTTTACATTTTACACTGTTTTTAGTTTTTATCTGTAGCTTCTTAAATGTCCTTTTATGTGCAGTACGCCTGAATATTGAACATATTGTCTTGAGTTGAATTAGCATAACAGTATCAGTATGTATTGTGGGCAAAAACGAGGAAGATGTATTGTCCTGGTAAGCAGGTACTATGCTAAAGTGAACCGCTATCGTTCTCTGACACAGAACAATGCAATTCTGGTTCTTTCTATTCAACCAAATACAATCCAAATGTAGGGAAAATACGACATAACAACATTAGTATAGTCAAAGAAAAAAATGCATTGCAAAAAATGAATTAGACAGTGGAATCAATACGATGGGGTTAATTTACCAGTTGCAGAGTCATGGTACGTTATGCAGCCATAACACACACATGCTGTGCTTAAGAACATAGGACACTTAGCAAGAGGAGCTATATTAAGTCTGTACAGCAGGTGGACTGTCTGACACACACACGCACACACACACACACAGAATATATACGCCTATTTTATATTCATTATAAACATATAAATACACATGTATAGGTCCTACTTTACTGTAATAAAGAGAAGAATGAACATGACTGCCTACTTGAGTTGTTGAGTAGTTAGTTAAAGGCCTATTACAGCAGAATAATTAGACGTTAGTTGGTATAGGTCTACTTAACACAAGAATATATAGCCGGTGTTCTATTGTCTAGTTGCACACACAGACTGATATTTATATATTTGATATTAATCCCTATTATTACATCGGAGCCTCCCAGAAATCGAATGACACGCGCGCACACGCACGCACACACACACACACACACACACACACACACACACACACACACATAACCAGGTTAGCTGAGAAGAGAGAGCGGGGCGACCAGACTTATATGGAGAGCTGGGGCGCTATGTGAGACGCGGCTCGGCGGGTCTCTATTTTAGGCCCCTGACATGAATAGCAAGGGCCGCTGTTTATCTCTCCACTTACCGCCGCGCCGCCTGCGCTTGAGTGACAAAGGCAGTGGGTGTTTCAGTCTCTCAGTCACGCGCGGGCGTGGACACACGTACGCGCGCCCGCACACACGCACACACACACACACACACACGCTAAACCTACAATTACGCAGTACAAGAACATGCCAGCGCTCTTTATCAAAAGTGGGACAGTCTACAAAGGTGGAACAACATGACCTTGGTTTAAAATAAATACCCCTATTTTTTTTAAAAAGCCTATAAGGTATGAATTACGTCGGGAAGTATGAATATTTATTAGGGCAATAAATGAGACGTAAATGTTATGTCGAGCTGTAAAACAAACATTTTAGTTAGTTACTAGTGTTTTTATGTCTTTTAAGGCTATTCCTTGGTGTTTAATGTAGCCCGACTGCACTTCTTGTGATGGAATGCTATTAGATATGTTGGGGGTTAGTCGTTTTTAGTATTCAATTTCCATTTCGCTCACCGAGTTCGTTGAGTTATCTCCATCTCCACTCTGTTCAACTCTCATGGCTGTGGAAGCCGGGGTGTCTTGATGTTTTCCACTAATGTATTTAGCTGTTTTCGGAGTCAAATCAACTCCATCTGTCAAACAGAGCAGACCCCTAAACAGAGCAGACCCCCAAACGAGCAGAGCAGCGGCGCGCAGCCGTAAAAAAAGAAAAAAAAAGAAATACGTGCGCGCAATGGACGTGCGCGGTCCCGTGACAGTTGCAGTGAAGAAATATGACATCAAGACAGGACTTGTGTTGCGTTGTTTTTTTAATGTATGTTTACCCTATTGGCTTTTATAGTCCCCGTATAGGACTATGCCTAACGACATTGAGCATCCAAACAACAGTTCTACACACAATTAAAAAATCCTAAAATACATTATTATTATTATTATTGTTATGAATAACAACAACAATACTACTACTACTACTACTAATAATAATAATAGTGTAATAATAATACAAGGTTTTTGGCAAGAAAGCTACATAATGTTAATATATATATATATGAATCCATTGCTCAATCAAAATGGATAATTCATCCACCAGACCATCTTAAAGTAATCATATCTGTTATGTTTCCGCATTATTCTGGATGATAAAGAAAGCGTTCCAAACAAGGGAATGCATTTTTCATATTTGCATCTCTAAAAGACATTAGCAAACATCTACATGATATTTTCCACTGCATGTTCTACTACTACTATTGCAGAATTTGCCTTCCATCCGTCAATGCAACCAGTGATGCCAACTTAGCAATTTTGTTGCTAGATTTAGCAACTTTTCTAACTTCCCTAGCAATTTTTTATTTTAAAAGAAACTAGCAACACATTTATCTACTTTTAAAATGTATTTGGAAACTTTTAGCAACTTTCGAAAAATGACTCAAACGCTAAAACCCACGCATTTCCCCTCAAAATCTCACAAAAACGATTTTCTCACTTAGTCACAACACACGGTCTGTCTGCCCGGCTGCAAAAGTGCATTGTGAGTGACGTCAGCAGTAGTGACGTCTCAGCTCAATAGCGAAAAATATGAATAAAACAAAGTTATGATGTGTTGTGTTTAAAAATAAAAATATCTGATCATAAAAACGTGTTGTGTTTATATTAATTTTGCTAATAAAAATCTGTGATAAGCAAACAAATCTAAACTAACAAATGTCTAATATGTTTCGCCGAGATGGCCAGTCAATTTGAGTAATGTCGTTGCGTAATCTACGTAATGACGACGTTTTACGTCATCACGCAACGACATCACAACGTCATTTAGCAACTTTTAGCAACAAATAGATCTGCCTGTAGCAACTTCCCCTGAAAATTAGTTGGCAACACTGAATGCAACAAGATGCATTGAAAGATGATCAAAATATGACAAAAACACATGTGTAAAGAATCATTATCTTTATTCCAGTAACAGTAGATTCAATCATGTTCATATCTATCATATTCAACAAGAAGGAAAACATTCAAAACGGATTATTACATGTTATGATTCCCGATCATAACATAATGAGATCATACATTTACACATCTGTTTCATGTATATAAACATGACCTTTGTGTTCCCACAGTCAGTCCACGTCTGTCCCTTGCTATGGTGAACCAGTGGACTAGCATCACCACCTCTCCGGGGGCATTGTTGTCTGTCTCCTTCTACGCTCATTACCGTGCTTATCAAGTTACCCCATAGCAATGCAAAATCAATACCAGCACCAACAACTTTCACACGCAATTCCCCCCTCGCTCTACAAACTCTACGCAGACGGCTCCTCAAAAGACGATATCTGGTTTGTTTCGAGTATGCATGGGTGTTATTTTCGTTTCATTGTTTGTTTTTTTGTTTGAATTGGACGTACGAAGACCTAGACGAAGAGGCTCAAAGCGCTTGGCGTTCACTATGTCTTACATCCTGCTGCTGCTGTTGTCTTCAGGTAAGACTCTCTGCATGTTGACATCAAGCTGACATTCTCCTTCTGTATGTGTTGTTAATACTGCTCACGGCCATTGTCTTACTCTCTTTTGTAGCGTACAGTTGTGTTTCTGCCACAACAATATTCTAAAATGATATTAATATTCATATTATTAATCTAATTCCCCTTCTTCATCTCCTAGTAGTTAGTAGTAGTAGTAGTAGTAGTAGTAGTAGTAGTAGTAGTAGTAGTAATAGTAGTAAGGGTGGCAGTAGTAGTAGTATAATCGTTGGTTTGGTTGTTCATAGAATGAGATTATAGGAGTCGTATAATATTCAGTGTATTTGTTCTTGACATTGCTGTCCTATCTTTTATTTCAATTATGTTCAATTGAGTTGAACATTTTTAGAATTCTTCATGACCAATTTTCAGTTTTTGTTGTGGTTGATGACAAAAGTCTTACCGTGTTAGTGAATGAAAAAACCCTTGCATAACCCTCTCTAGTGGCCTCTATACCCGAGAAGCACAAGCGGTCGTCCCTGAACCAGCTGACCAGAACCCTGCTGCGGAGCTACGACTGTGGGGTCCGGCCCGTGCAGAACTGGACCAGCCCTACCATAGTGTACATCGACCTCATCCTCCAATCTGTCCTCAACGTGGTACACATTAAATAACGTCATAATTTATAGGTTACAATATAGATTCCAAACAATCCATAGAGAGATGTCACTGCCAGAATCTGATATGTTCTAGTATGATTAGGCTAGGACTGTTAGGAAATAATTCATCCTTTCTTTCATTTGTTGCTTAATTCAGTCATTCATCCATTCATTCCTTCCTTATGACACTTCACCTAGGATGGAAAAACCCAGAGCCTTACCACAAGTATCTGGTACAGACAAGTAAGTGTTCTCTCTAAAGTTATTTATTTATTGTGGAGCCATAGTGGAAAATAACAGTTGGAAGGGACCGCAGTTATTAGTTAGCAATGCTAAATGGAGTTGATTGCATTCAGGATAGGCACACGCATGCATTGTTGCGATGAATGTGTCCCTTCTCTGTGAATGCCATATTGTTTATTTCACCTTTTCAATCCAATATCTTGGGAGAACACACGCTTACTCATGTGCACCATTCAAGCATGTGCGTGTGAATGTCTGTCTATATTAGCCGCAGATGTTTGCTGTCTGCTCCCCTGCTGAGAAGTCCTTAGATATCATTGTGTGTCTTTCTGTGCTGCTTTCAGATCTGGACGGATGAGTTCCTGGCGTGGGATCCTGAGGAGTTTGATGGAATCACAGAGATCTCACTGTCGTCAGATGCCATCTGGGTGCCTGATGTTATCGTCAGTGAATTGTAAGAAATCAAACGGATGTTGTAATTACTCGTACTAGTATTATTTTTTGGTTTTCAGACGATCAGAAAATACAAATTCAGTAACCTATATTCCAGAATTTGTCCTATGTTCCAGGTCTGATTTTAGTGTTTAGTGTTACTCTTCAATAGTAGTTTCCCAATTTAACGAGAAACGCTGAAAGTTCTGGTTTCCAACCTCCGCATTCTACATTGAAGCATCCATGACCAAGGTGCCGAACGGCTACCTGCTCCTAAATGCCATGTATCTGTACTCACTGTACGTTGCATTGGATGGAAGCATAGGCTAAATAGTAAGATATACAATAATGTTGTCTTTGTGTATGTTTTCGGCAGTGTGGATGAGGGAAAGTCCCCTCCCATCCCCTACGTCTACGTCAACTCCTCTGGGCTGGTGAAGAATTACCGGCCCATCCAGGCTGTGCTGGCCTGCAAGCTGGAGTTGTATGCCTTCCCGTTTGACAAGCAGAACTGCACCCTCACCTTCCGCAGCTGGCTCCACTCAGGTCCTCCTTTCCAGGCTTGATTTAAACGCACAACAAACATTTTTAAGTGAAAGTCTGCGTGTGACTAGCGAGGGGACCAGTGGTGGTTTTATTTAGGTAGAACACAAAAAAGATACTTTGAACTGAACACAAAGTCTCCAATGACAAGGACACAGGTTGATGTAGTAAACCGGTTTCTAGTATATATAGTTAATAATTTGCAAATGTTCGCGCTCGTCTTGAGCTTGTGTGGTGGTGGCTGGTTTAACCTGTGGGCCTTGATTAATGCACCACATGTGTGCACCCTCACCCAGACTCAGGCCAGGTGAGGCCGCATATAAACCAGCCACCAACCACACACACTCCACAGACATGACCCTCCACTGTCCCCACATCCCTCACACAGCGAGCATCTTTTTGCATTTCCTTTCCGCCATTTAACTCCTTCCCTTTCACCTGATTGGTCCACCTCCCCACTGTGTCCTGCGTCTCCAGTGCAGGAACTAGACCTGGCCCTGTGGAGGAGTGCGGAGGCCATCGCCAGCGACCAGCAGGAGTTCATGAACGACGGCGAGTGGGAGCTGTTGTCCATCCCTTCCCACTACTGGCAGCTCCAGCAGGCCGGGGCGCACTACGCGCACATTCAGTTCAATGTGCGTGAGGCCCGCGGCCGATTCCTGTCCTCTCTTCATAGTGTAAACGCTGTGTAAACATGCACAGACCACCAGTAGCTGCTGGTGCAAACGCCGTTAAGAAGCTTCCCATTTGAAACATTCATCGTACATCAACTTCTGTTTTTCTATCCATCAAATGAAAGCCTCCACGGTGATCTATTTGCACTCCCCCAATAAGTCTGTAACTGCCTTGTGATGAATGTAATTGCTCATCGATGGCAATGTTAAACCCCTAGCCATCTGCGAGCATCTCTCTCTCCCTCTCGCCCACTGTGTGTGTGTGTGTGTGTCTCTGTCTCTCTCTCTCTCTCTCTCTCTCTCTCTGGCTCTGACTCTCTCTCTCCGTATAGGCATTTAAGCAATTGGCTACAACCCTCATGGATTCTGGTAGCGAGCTAATGCTAAAAGATGAGATTGAGGTGGTCTCTGGGTTGTAAAAGGACATGGATGTGTATGTGTGTGTGAGAGAGAGAGAGAGAGAGAGAGAGAGAGAGAGAGAGAGAGAGAGAGAGAGAGGTGGGCGGGGGGTTGGCAGTAAGAGAGAAGGGCTGTAATGAGACTGTCTCACTGGCTGCCTGATCAATGGACTACTTGTTAGTGGCGAGGGGAAATGGGCTCACGGCCCATTGCAGGTGGAGATGTAGTGAGGGAGGCTGCGGCTCTGAGTGTGATGGCTTGGCAGCTCTTTACTCTGCTCAAAGGGCTAAAGGCTTTTAGTTATGGCCCCTCTCTCTTACTCTTGGCCATAAGCTGGCCTACTGTTGAAACTATGCTGATTGCGTTGGGATATTTTGGATGAAATGCAGGCAGCACTGTAGAACGAAGGTCGGTCATAGATGCTGTGCATCGTGATGCATGTCCTTGAATTAGATATATTATCTATGTTCAAAGTGCCATAGCACACATTTTTTATAAATACGGAAGACGAAGAAATACACAGTTGTGCATGAGGAAATGATTGTGTCAGTCCTGTCATGTTTTTTGGTCAAACCATGCACTTAGCAGCTGGTGTGACTCATTATTTGCTCCACTGGGCTGCTATTTATTTGCCAATCTGAAAGGATTGACTCAAAAAACGGCAGACTTTTACTTTGTAGACAATTTCAACCTCTAGCAGCGGGTAAGGTTTTTGGTTTTGGTTCTCAGTTTGGTTTACAGTTAAGGTTTAGTTTTAGGGTTAGGCTTTGGTTCTCATTTTTAGAGTTTGGTTTACAGTTAAGGTTTAGTTTTAGGGTTAGGCTTTAGGGTTTGATTTTCGTTTTAGGGTTTGGTTTATGGTTAAGGTTTAGTTTTAGGGTTAGGCTTTAAGGTTTGGTTTTAGGGTTAAGATTTGGTTTTAGGGTTAGGCTTTAGGGTTTGTTTTTCGTTTTAGGGTTTGGTTTTTGGTTCTAGGGTTAGGGTTTCCTATTAGGGTTCGGTTTTAGGGTTTGGTTTTTGGTTCTAGGGTTTGGTTTTAGGGTTAGGGTTTCCTATTAGGGTTCGGTTTTAGGGTTTGGTTTTTGGTTCTAGGGTTTGGTGTTAGGGTTTCCAATTAGGGTAAGGTTTTAGGGTTTGGTTTTTGGTTCTAGGGTTAGGTCCACAAAGAAATGGTAAATGGTAAATGAAAATGTTTTATTAAGGTCAGGGTTAGGGTTAGGGTTAGGCCCTAACCCTACTACTAATGTTCATAATCAGCAGGACAGACGAGAACACTGCTCTTGAAGAATTGTCCAACGACTTGAATTCCTCCATCGATACTCATTTCCACGTGCACATCAGGTGTTGATTCGGCGCCGGCCATTGCTCTACGTGGTGGGTCTACTCATCCCCAGCATCTTCCTCATGTTGGTGGACGTCATGAGCTTCTACCTCCCCATCAACAGCGGCACGCGCGTCACCTTCAAGACCAGCACGCTTCTGGGATACACCGTCTTCAGAGTCAACCTGATGGACGAACTGCCCGCCACCGCAGTCACGACTCCACTCATAGGTAAGCTGTAAGTGTTTTCTTTCCTGAGAATAAAAACACAACGCAAACACAATGCTCAATGATGTCCCGCCTCCACTCCCGACTCCCAGGGGTGTTCTTTGCGGCCTGCATGGCCCTGCTGATGCTGAGCCTGGCCAAGTCCATCCTGGCCATCAAGTTGCTCCACCACGGGGAGACGGAGGTGCGGCAGATGTCTGTGGCGGCCCAGCTGCTCGACCGGTACGGCTCCGTGGGCCAGAGTGTGGCCGAGAGCATCTTCACGGCCTCCTCCACCGGGACGCTGGACCACCTCACCCAGGGGCAAGGAAGTGAGTGGGGAGGGGGTGAGGGGAGTGGATGAACACATACACAACGCATGAATGAACCCTTCTTTTTGTTTTCATTAATTACATACAATTTATTTTGTGATCCTCATCTCCACTACTGTAGGCTACGGGTTCGACCACCTTCCGTCCAGGGAGAGTCCTGTGCTGTCCCTGGATGACCTCTGGGACGGTCTGAGCTCCAGGCTGGACTGGATCCACCAGGACCTGCTCTCCCTGCGCCTCTACCTCTCTGAGGGGGAGAGCGAGGACGTGGCCCAGGGCAAGTGGCTGGCACTATGCTCCAAAGTGGACTGCGTGCTGTTCCGGGTGTACCTGTTCATCCTGGTCCTGTATGCTTCCACCCTGCTACTACTCTGGATCAGCTGGGGCTTAGCCTGAACTGTGTTTAAAGCACAGACTATGAGGGTTCAAAGCATAGACTGTATAAGGGTTTAAACCACAGACTGTGTAACGATCTAAACCATAGACTGTATAATGATTTAAACCATAGACTGTATAAGGGTTTAAACCACAGACTGTATAAGGATTTAAAGCACAGACTGTATAAGGGTTTAAACCACAGACTGTATAAGGGTTTAAACCAGACTGTATAACGATTTAAACCATAGACTGTATAAGGATTTAAAGCACAGACTGTATACGGGTTTGAACCATAGACCCCCCACCCCATGTTTTAAACACAGCTCAAACCTATATGATATATGTTAAAATCCCTGCTACTCTCTGATATGTTATATATGTATCTATTTATGCCAGAATGTATTTATGTATTGGTGATTATCATTGTATGCAGTATTGAAATATTGGAAACTAAATATAGTGATCCATATGCAATAAAAAAGGCACAAATTACAATGTGGGCTATTCTTTTTCATTAGGAAGTCATAATACAACATATAATATATTAAACATGTGTTTTACATATAGGCCTATGTGACGCAGGTTTACTTACACTGGAAGAGAGTAGAACAAAATAGGACTGAGAATTTAACAACAATCCAACTCAACGTATTACAAAAGACACGAACACATCAATTTGGATCCAATCTACATAATCAAATTAATAAATAGATCACACCTACTCAAGTGTCTCCTCTGCCTTCCACCTAAACCAATCAATAGAGAGCATTTGGAGCGCTGCGTTCCGAACATTCGACCCTTGTGGCTCCCTAATAGTCGTGGAAAATGAATAACGGCACTTCACTGTAACCTCGGCACCCCCTGTGCTAATATAATTTTACACATTACCGGCGTTCGGTTACAAATTGTTACGTAATGGCAGATGAAGATCGCAGTGAAACAACAGTTGTGCTTCACGTCAGTGCATTAGATGTTAATGTATGAAGAAAGTATATGTCCACTCATGAGGCTTACATATTGTCATTTCGCCTCGGAATCTCAACACATTCATATTTAAGCATCTTACATTTAATTAGCTTAAATTTCAAGTGTACTTACATTTTAAGATGCTTCAATGCTGTTTCAATATTTTTCTCTTCAGTGGCCAATACATGTTTATTTGTAGGGGCTTTACAGTTACCAAAATTAAGTATAGGCTACCATATTAGTAAAAGTAGCCTCGTATAATTGCCTAGAAAAGAAAAAAGGTTTTTTTTCATCGGAGTAATCCCATACAAAATCTATGCGTAGAATACTGAACAAATGTCTTCACAGGTCTAACTGGAAGATTATCATTAAATGTAGGCGCTAAAATCCATGCAGTTTAAGACAATTATCTTGCAACTCCCAATTAATACCTACAATAACTAAGGAAGTAGGCTAATTAAGACTATTTCTACTAAGGCTATTTCTACTATTAACATAAAAAGAGGCCTATTTGTTTTACTTTTAGTAGTACAATTTAAGTTGATTTGCCCACAAAGCATACTGACATAACAAGAACAGAAACGCATCCATACGCACGCTTATTAACTAATTAACTATGTCAGCGGTGAGTCCTGCTCAGCAGTGGACACACCCTCTTGAGTCCAATGACGTCACACGGTGTTCTGAACGGCAGTCAGCAGCACAGCACAACAGATAGTTGCATCTGGAAACACAGGTAGACTTTAGAGCACAAAGTGTATAGCCCAGGGACTTTAACAGTAACGACTTACGCCATACCGCCGTACACACTTTCCAACTTGGAGAATGAGACTTTCGATACCATGGACAGCTCTTGTCTTCGTCCTCGTTCAAGGCATCCTACCAGCTGATGCAGGTAGGATAACCAAGCTTTTGCTGGGGTTGCGATGCATTTCTAATAGGCTATACTTTCACAACCTGGTGCATGCCAAATACATCACCTCTACTACTTTCCAATAGTGAAAAAGATTGGCAACAGCATGGGACGATTTGGCAACGCCACCCTGGTGCGCCTTTCCGAGTTCCTGAGCGCTGGTTATAAAAAAGGGGTGAGACCGGTGAAGGACTGGCGCGACTCAACCACAGTTGCAATTGATCTCATGATTTACTCAATCCTCAACGTGGTAAGTTGTTATCGATTCGGTTTTATCAGTGTTGCGATTGTAGCACGTTTCACCGATTTGGACACGCGTCAAACCTGGTGAAACGTCGTCGGTAATAATTCTGTGCCCCCATAATGTTAATGCCCGCGTCATGTCTCGTAAACCCAATCACATTGGTATCGATATCGATAAAGTGTATAACTCAGACGGATAAACACACAAACACCTTGTAAAAACTTTTATACGTCTAATTCCTTTCTTTACCCCCCTATTTTAGGATGAAAAGAACCAGGTATTGACAACTTACATCTGGTATAGGCAGGTAAGGTATTCGATACAAAACAATACCAGAAGTATTAAAGGTCTATTACCCAGCAATAATACACCAGGCAGGCTATAGCGCAGTCACAGTGCAAAACACAGTTTGTATTTTCATTCCATCTGCATATAGTTTAACCTTATTGGATCTGTTGTGTTAGGCATGGACTGATGAATTCCTGGTCTGGAACCCAGAGGACTTTGATGAGGTGAAACAAGTCTCTATACCCACTGCTAATGTGTGGGTGCCCGACATACTGATTAACGAGTTGTAAGTATCGCGTTGACTATCTGGTAACATTACCAGGTGTGTATATAGATGAATAACATGGCATGTTAGAAAAAACTCTCTTTGTAATACGACAATTATAACTACATATACAATATAAAATAGCTATTAAAACAACTATTATATTTGCTGAAACGCCATAAATCATAGATACATTGTGGGTGCTTCATTTATGCTATTTCATATGAATATCCATATAGAGTTTGAAGGGAGGAGCACCTCATTTTTTAAAGTCAGTATAATGCCATGTCATGTTGTAATTGGTTAGTTATATTTATGTTTCCTTCTTGTCCTTCATCTCCCTCTATCTCCTCAGTGTAGATGTGGGCAAGTCCCCAGACATTCCCTACGTGTACGTGACACACGAGGGCCGGGTGAGCAACTACAAGCCCATCCAGGTGGTGACGGCCTGCACCCTTAACATCTACAACTTCCCCTTCGACGTCCAGAACTGCAGCCTCTCGTTCCAGAGCTGGCTCCACACCAGTATGTTCATGACCCTTTTCCTACCTAGTTCATTTATATCGTAAAAACTTGAAATTATCATAATTTTAAGAAATCTTTGTGAAATCCCCCCCCAAAAAACGGAATTTCTCTAAACGAGTTACAATAATTACAGCAGGAGATGATCAATTGTATCGATATTGCAAATGAAGTCCAATATGAATATCTTATGTCAGGGCACTCATTGCCCTGACATAAGAATGGACTGTATAAACCCTGTAATACCTGGGGGGTTATCTGTCCCAGACAGAGACCCTGAGATCTGGGGTTGAAAAAACCCAAGGTCAGGGCCTCTTTCAGGCCAGCTCCACGAACCCCAGTACTTGTTGAGTTTGCTGCTGCTTTCTGCCTTCATCCATCAATGCCCGTGGTTTTCAAGTTAGCTGAAAACAAAGGACAGAGACACAATCGCGTTGGACACCAGTGGGCTATTGTTCTAGTGTTCACACTACACATGTTCAAACTACACAACTTCAACTCTCGCTATATCACAAATTGTTCTTGTACAGGACTTTCCTCTCCGTTTGTTTACCTTCCCTTGATAGTACAGGAGTCTGCTGCCCACACAAAGCTCATTTGAGACGCGCCTCGGAGTAGAAGAAGATCATCTGGACGCTGAGCTGCTCCATTTGTGTGAAGTCCGATGAAAATAAAGTACAGCAGTAGATGTTTTTGTCAAAATGAACGAACGACATTCGCGAACCCGATCTGCGCTTGACTATGCGGCGTGAGCACCACTTTGTGGATGCGACAAGACTGCAAATGTTGTCCATTTGAGTAGTAGTACATCCTAGTATTGTGCTTTTAAAATGTATTTCGAAGTGGCGTCGTGCGCCCTTGGCATAATTGTTGTACCGTACAACGTCATACCCTTTTTGCATTCCTACAGATCTATCCCCACATCCTATCTGTCGGCCTCACTAGATACATAGGTTTCCCCACCGATGTGACCGCCAGGTGAATGAGGTCTGATGCTTGGCTGTCTCTTTGCTGGTACCTCCACGCTGCAGTCAAAGACATCAACATCACACTGATGCGAAGCCCCCAGGAGCTGAGAGAAGACAAGAGTCTGTTCATGAACCAGGGGGAGTGGGAGCTGCTCCACGTGCTGTCTGCCTACAAGTCCTTCAGCCTGGACAACGACGACTACTATGCTGAGATGAAGTTCCATGTGAGTTCTTTATTACTTGTATTATTTTATCAAACCTTTATTTTAGCGGGAAGTCTCGTTGAGAGATTGAGATTGATGTCTCGCACACAAAAATGGACACAATTACAGCAAAGTTTCTCAAAGAACTGAGTAACTCCAGTTTCAGATTTCGTTGAACTAATGTGTCGGAACACAAGCATGTGTTCTGACGCATCTCAAGTGAGATGCTTTCCTTTTTAGCTAAAAAGGACAACTTTAGCCAAAGCCATTTCCCTTTAGAGAAAAGAGAGACCACATTTTTTCGCCAAAAAAAGAAAATGCAATAGAAGATGTTTAACCTATAGAGGGCAATTTGACTCTCTATGTCTCATTTTACGTTTTTTAAAGCTTTGCACATTTAAGATTTGTAAGAT
Organism: Bathygadus melanobranchus; assembly: GCA_900302375.1. Classification (NCBI taxonomy): domain Eukaryota; kingdom Metazoa; phylum Chordata; class Actinopteri; order Gadiformes; family Macrouridae; genus Bathygadus; species Bathygadus melanobranchus. Next base: position 9,563 of record OMKP01056214.1, on the reverse strand, counting down.
ATTTGGGCCAGGATCAATCCATAGCACTACGACGTAACCCGCTACATCACTTGTCATCAAAATGTTGTTGTTTCAGGGTTTGGCTTTTCTTGAAAAGTAAACAAACCCGATACAACCCCTTGGGTCAGGTGGTGATCCGGAGGCGGCCGCTGTTCTACACGGTGAACCTGCTGCTGCCCAGCATCTTCCTGATGGTGATGGACATCGTGGGGTTCTACCTCCCACCCGACAGCGGAGAGAGGGTCTCCTTCAAGGTCACGCTGCTGCTGGGCTACTCCGTCTTCCTCATCATCGTGTCCGACACGCTGCCCGCCACCGCCATCGGAACGCCCCTCATAGGTACATGTAAGGACTGAACCACGACCTGGACGTCCCGTTATTGGAAAATAATGTGCGATGTGGTGTTGTACTGCCAAAATATCGTTTTCCATTAACGGGACACCCTGGAGTCCGCTTATTTCACAGTAAGCAACAATTATTAGATATTAATTACTTTCATCTATGTAACGTTATTGGGCTTAATCAGCCGAAATTGAAATATTCCTCTGCCATGCTTTGAGCGTATTGTTTTGCGTCGTCAAGGAAACATCAATAGTTGTTGTTAATGTTGGACTGGTGGCGCATTGATTCAGAGCTATTAAAAGGCGGAGGTGTCCTGCCGTAATCAAAACATAATGCACATCCTTGGAACATTATTGACCAATCAGGAGCAAGTAGTCAACAATGCTGTGGTATAAATGCCTATAGGTACTGTATGTGTGTCTTCAAAAGATTAAAAAAAGACATCAAAAGCTTTGACTTTTAATGCAAATCAACGCAGTAATGTTCTTCTGTGCGTGACGTCTTTCCAGTAGTATTGTTAACATATCTTTCGACACGTTATTCCTTAATGTAAATGCAAAGATAAAATAAAACTTTTTTTTTCTTTAAAAAATACATTCCTCCTCATAGTTGTGACATGTTATATTAATTGAAAACACGGCTATTCTATGGCTTTCCTGGCAAAATGACAGGGACTAACTCTCTTTTAAGTAATTTTGCAGACACTTCTTTCCAAAGCCACTTACTTATGGCGACATTTTCTCTGATACATTATTATTAATGAGCAAATAGCACAGGGTTATGATATAGCATGTTGCAGGTACACTGCAGACATTGGGGTTTCAAACTCACAACGTTTCCTCCACCCCCTGGCGTGCAGGCGTGTACTTTGTGGTGTGCATGGCCCTGCTGGTCATAAGCCTGGCTGAGACGGTGGTCATCGTACGCCTGGTGCACAAGCAGGACCTGCAGCGGCCTGCGCCCGACTGGTTGAAGCGACTGGTGCTGGAGAAGGCTCCTGTCCTCTTCTGCATCCACACCAAGCACCGCCTGTGCGCCATGCTGTCCCCGCACTCCTCCTCCTCCTCGGCCTCCTCCTCCTCCTCCTCGCATGCCGCCTCCGACCTGGAGCGCTACAAGGAGCACGGCTATGGGAGAGGTGACACAGTGGCATGATGGGAGAGTAGTCTTTTTAAGAGATTTGATAGTTATTTTAATAGTGGAAGGAAAGGAAAGCGAGAGAAACTGTTTTCTCACTTTCTGTCCTCCACCCTTGTTATATATTATATAATAATTATAATAATAATAATTATTAAAATGTAATTAATAATAATGTGTCCCAGGGGCCTGCTCTCTCCACCACACCTGCGAGATGGGCCGTGGCGGGCTGGCTGGGCTGGGCGGACTCCCACACCACCACGGCGAGAGGGACGGGGGGCTCCTGGGCACGGGCCTGGGCACGGGCCTGGGCACGGGCCTGGGCACGACACCGGTCATGGACAACATCCTCCAGGAAGTGACCTCCATACGGCACTTCCTGGAGAAGAGGGACGCGTGCCGGGAGATCGCCAAGGAGTGGCTGCAGATCGGCTACGTGCTGGACGTGCTGCTCTTCCGGGTCTACTTGGTGGCCATGGTAGCGTACAGCATCACCCTCGGCACCCTGTGGTCCGTGTGGCAGATTGTCTGAGGATTACGACGCTCTAGTGTGCCGAGTGTGGCGCTCGCTCCACCGAGGTTAAATGGAGTTTCCGGCCTCCCGTGTAGCGCTGGGAGAGTACTATAGGGTGTGTCGCGGTGGGTAAAAGCTGCCATTACCGCTGCAGGCTGCTTTACTTAGTCACGCACACACATGTACAGTGCTCTGAGACATGGGAGAAGCAGCTGGAGACTTGGCCTCCAGGTGGGAATTAACACCTTAATGTGCATAACACATTATGCACAGTATACTCTTTACATATTATTGTACATATTATCGAAGGTACTAAGATACTGGTGGTGAGCGTAGCTACACATTAGATGACTATATATGTATATATATATGTATATATATATATGTATAGATATGTATGAAATGCAAAAGCAATGACAATAACATTCCATGTGAATTGTTTTGCTAGTATTACATGTGGTGTTGCGAGAATGATTCACATTGTAAGCGTCCGCAGGCTGGAGCTCAGGTGATGCTCACTCTGGATGCGTTAACGTGTCATTCATTAACCGGATCAGCTTGGTTTACACACAGTGTGTACACTTCACTTTAGGGAATCGAGACGTGAAGAAAATTGGCTTGAAAAGGACCGACGTGTGTATCTCTTACCTAGTGAACTTAACTGACTAACTTAGTGTCGTGTTGATCTGAGCCACGTATGTTAAACAGCCTCAACAGAAAGAGGTGTACCATACTCAACATATTCTTAAAAAATAAAAAAAGCTTTTGTTCCCCAATCCCTTCTAAAAGTCAAAACACAGGTCAGTTTCATTACTTCAAATTATTTTAAGAAAACAGTAATTCTTGATAAGCCATATACTTATACTTGTCCCGATTGCCTGAAAGTCTTTCAGGATATTCGTAATTTGCAATCAGGATTTGGGTCAAAAGGCTGTCAGGAGTGTCTCATTATGAAGGTACAATGACTTGCAATTGCTTCTCCAATGTTTGCATAGCAAATGTTCTGCTGATTTCCTTTGTGAAAGCTTCCAGTTAAGAGCATGGCATGCATGTAATCACGATTCAAACGACTAAAATAACAGAACACATGACACCCAAGAATTTGTTTTCCATTTGGCTCCAACCTCTGTCCTCCTAATAGGCCATATATACATGTGGCACCACACTCTAGCTTTGTCATCTATAAACCATTAAACGCGCTGCAGCTCTCCACACCGGCGGCACAGCTCACCCACCCACAGCCACACTCATTTGCCGGCGTCAATCCCCTGCTAACAACGGCCTCGGCCCCGCACACAACGCTCAGATGAACTCACAGTAAAGATTAGCATGTAGCCCCGAACGCATTATGGTGGGCGAGACGCTGGATTCGTTAAACCGTATTGACAATTCCCGCTACATAATTAAAGTAGAAATCTGCCGTGCAGTAAATGGGAGCATTCATCCCGAAAAAAATCCATCGGGGGCCTCCGCATGGCATGGAAACTGAAGCACCACAGGGCCCGTGGTTTAAAGGGGAACGGCCATTACGTGGACGCATTAATGGATTCAACAGATGACCCTGGTGTGGCTTTGTGTCGTAAATGTTCAAGATTTAATTTATGTTTTGTTCTCGTTGGGTTCAAGAATGAGGGTGGTTTGGTTAAAGTTTCTGTTCATGCTGGATTGTATTGGTCCAACTAAAGACAGGAATATAGCCTACGTTTCCACTCTGGAAGCGAGAAAATGTAATTAAAAATACTATATACACATCCAAAAGGTTCAATACTATTTTCATAGAAGTCTGTAATCTGAACTAAAACTGGCAACCTTTCAAGGGCGGTTTAATCAATATTCTCCAGGGTCTTTTACAATAGACCCTTTTCACAGGAGGAAAACACAGGTGTAGCTCATAACATTAATTATGGGTTTGTTCGATTTAGGTACAGCAGTGCACCAGTATAGACACAGCTAGTCAAGTAAACATTGACCATGCTGGCGCTGCGACAGACATAAATAAAACCGACCTAATGTTAAAATTACAGGAACAGGAAGTAACTTTACCCTGCTATTGACGATCTGTGACAGGGCCTATTAAAGAGCAACAAATATACTTTTGTTTTTTGTGATAGTCAATTTGTATTTTTCTTCACTGGAAAATTGCGTCTGCTTCGGTCAATGTGGGAAAAATATGTTTTTAGACTTTTTCCAAATATAGAGGGATGTCTTTAAACATGCACATTATTCTGACACCATGCCTATCAAGCTGCTACTAAATACTAAATAACAGATAGATAGGTCTTTAAAACTCATGGATGACCAACAAGTCTTTTATTAATACCCTGAATAATGTATCATTTATTCTTCTAATACTATTATTTATATTCTAATTTACTGCTTGTCTTGGGTGCTGGATGGGTGGAAGGAAGGAATAATTCCCCAGAGAAACAATTGGGGTTTTTTTTCACTGTAAGACATTTCCAAAGCGTAAACAAGTTGCAGGTTGATGAAACACCCAAGAGAACAATGCAATCGACTTACAAAAAAACCCCCAGCAGGGAAACAGGTTGACAGGTTAGCGCCGCGGATGGCCACTAGATGGCGCCCTCACCTGAAGATCGTCTCTTTTTTTTCTGTACGCGTATTTTTTTCTCTCCGTGAAAAACAGCCTACACTCAGTTCTCTGAATGCTGAATTATTGTATATCGGACCACAGCAACAGCAAAACAGCACAAAATAAAGAAATTATGGTCATAAATAAAAACGTGTAATAATAATATACAGGGCATCAGTATTGGAAATAAATATATTTGGAAATAAAAACATGAATAATAAATAAATATTGTTTCAAGGACATTTCTAGAAAACCTTCGAGAACTTTCTGAAAGCTCCTAAAATGGCAACTGATTGAAGGAACGCGGCTTCCTTCCAGAAGATAGACAAACATGGTCAACACGTACTAACATATCCCATTCACCCTAACAATTTGATAATTACATATTGTCCCCCTCTTCTAAGATCAGTGATTTGACAAGAGGGGTGTGTGTGAAAGTGACCCGGACAGTGTAGAAAACAATCAGGTCCGGTCTTTAGAATAACTGCAAATCCTCAAAGCCTCTCACATTAATACTTATGTGCGCACACACACACACACACACACACACACAAACGTGTTTTTATGTGTGTGTGTGAAAGCTACCCCCTACAGATCCTGGCTTAGCTGACATGACAATCCGAGAGGAATTTGGACACGACCGGACACCACCCCCTACCTCTCTGATCACCCCCCACCCCAACACACACACACACACACCCCTCAATCCATCTAGTGTGGTCTCTTTCACAAGGGCCCAACTGTCCTCTCTCTCTCTCTCTCTGATCATATCTGGGTCAAAGAGCAACTAAAGACGGGACCCCTGGGTTCCTCACAATGGCCATTCAACACACACACACACACACACACACACACTAGCCTACCGATTGTCAATACACTTGTCCCTGTTTTTTTTGCATGCAGGAAACAGGAAAAACATCCACAGGAAAAGACAATAAGGAAGCCTGCATGACATCACAAGGTCCGAGGCCATTGGATGTGGATTCCAAAAAAAGTCCTTCCACAAGTTCCTGCCACTCTTGGGGGCTTTTGGTTGTGATGGTAACGCATCATGCCCTTCCAATGATCCAAATATGAGGTTTGAAACATCAGAGAGAAAGGAAAGCTAGTCTGAGACCACACTTTAAATCCCCATATACTTCAATGTCCTCAGTTAGACTGAATTCGTAAGCATACTGTGTAAAATTCCCCATCCGATAAACCATTTTTCCATACCGCCCGGCCCCCTACCCATCACCCTTACTACTCCTCACAGCCCAGCAGGGGGTGACACCACTCACACACCACCCAAAAATAAACAGCACCCTATAGTGACACCCAAGCTCACAGCCCCCCCACCCCCCTTCTGCACCCTGAATCATGCTCCCAATACGCAATATGCTTTTCTTCCTCAATTGCCAATTGTCATATTGGGTTAAGCCAATCAAAGCAGCTAAATGACTAAAAGCCTCTCCATGGTATAACTGTGTCGGTATTGGGTAACTCAGAACACCAGTGTATACAGCCAGCCAATGGTGTATGGATTGGAATGACATGACTTCCAATCTCAGCAAGAAATCTCAGCAGGGGTAGTGTGGTGTTTATAAACAGCTATACAAGGTCAGTTCAAGTGTGGCTAAGCACATAGTGTGCACTGAACATTCTGGATTATTTAGGCTTTTATAAAAAAATATATTAATATTTCTGTTTATCTGACTAACCTCAATTATCACTTTATATATGCTATAGTTTTGGTAAACATCTATTCTCCATTTTCTTTACTCCAAAATTCCTCATTCATGATCTGTATTTTTATAATATTACTTATAAAACAAAGATTTTACAATTTCCAACATTTTACCAGTTCTTTAAGAAATGTTTTTGTGTATTTATAATTCATTGATACTATTTATAAATCAACCACTTTTTACTTAACTCACTTCACTTGTTCCCTTATAAAAATTAGAACAAAAGAACAACCCTTAATGGCTTTCAATAAGCCAAATAAAAGTAACACCTAAAAATGTAATATTCAGGTATATGCTCGTATGTTATAGCAACAAAATGCCCTGATATTGATAAACAAATCTATTTATTCGTCATTATATAGTTATATTTTATGAATATTTGTATATATAATCATTAGTTATATAACCGCTAGTTAGCATTGTACAAGTCAAACTAACTAGAAATCGTTAGAAACTACGAATACAAATAAATAAAAACTGTTAATACAAATAATACTTACACAATTATATTTTGTAACTGTAGTATGTTTTTCTTTTTATAGGCAGTCCTGCTTCTGATGATATACACTTAAAAAGCTTCTGATGAAGGACAGATACACTTAAAAAGGGTAATCTCAGCCATTTTATTTGAATTGCAGCTACTGCCAGTTGTTCTGTCTAAATGTATCTGGGACGAAGCAAAGGGCTTCAGTTTAAAGTGTTGTTAATATGGATTGGACAGCACTCAGAAAATGAATCTCCTTAAATAGCCAACTGAAATTAATAGCAAATACAAAGCTAGATATTTTCAATGATTACATTTACAGGAATCTAAAATATCTATTTTGTTTTCATTTGGTAAAAATGTTATGGATTTTTTTCCCCCCACATTTAAATGTTCTTAATCATGTTATTAGTAGAAATAAACAAACACCTACGCACATACAAACTTGACATTGACAGAGATGTCTAAAACTAGTCTTGCTGATAAAAATCGGATATTTCTTTCATATATCTTAATGTGCAACACTAAAAACAATACGTTTTATTCATTTGTGCGTTACTTGAATTTCTTTGAGCCCAAATAAAAGAGCCAAGACTGACAATCTGTCGTCTACTTTCAACTGCAGAAAGCACAGTGTTTTATTTAATACGATGAAGATATTAATATAAACAAAAATGTATCCCCCATGACAGAATCAAGTGTTCACTACCAAACACAGGACAACAATGACGCCACAGAGAACAGAACCGGCAGCATTAAATCCTTTATTTTTCCTTTTTGATTTTTTTTCACACTCCATCAGAGAACACTGAAATGTTACAAAGAGATGTGTCTTACTCTACGTGGAAAGAAAAACAAAAACAAAAAACAAAAAAAACAACAGATCATCCTTTTCAGTATCAACAGACGTGGATGTTGCCAGATTGGTTATCAACAGGAAACAAACTGCCACAGAAATAGCACATTGTCGCTAGAAAAGACACAGGACCTTTGCAAAGCTCAAATGCAAATTTAATACAACCAAAAAAAAAGAAAATAAAAGAAAATGAAAATAAAAAATGATAACGGGCACCTTCTAAGATTAGGCTAAGATTAGGTGCTGAGGTAGACGAAAACTATAACAATTGAAATCATAATAAAAACACTATAGATTTTTTTTTTTTATACAGAGCAATTTTGACTGGCACTTGTGCTGTCACAAAAAAATGAGAGGGGGAATATAGCACAGACAAGCCAGAAAAAACAGATAAAGAGAGAGAAATAGATAAGAAGCTTTGTTACATAAAAAGCTGTGTTGCGCTTGGTCCGATAGGGCAATTGGTCCTCAGTGCTAATATTTAGAAAAATACAATGTCTTAGTGCTTTTCTTACTCTGTTTTTTAATTTTGTTTTTTATTCATTTTTTTTTTTTGTAGACCTCAAATGGCACATGCATGGCAACACGGCATGAAATGGCTACTTGTTCTAGAAACACCAACACCAAAACACAAAAGTGTCAGCTCCAAGGGATGCCATTACCACCGGATTTTGACTTTGTCATCACAATCTAATTGTATTTTTTTTTTAAAGAAAAGAAAAGCACTTTTAAAAAACAAAGCAGAAGGGAAAATTAGCCCCTTGTGCTAACCCGCCAAAATGTAGTTTTTTTTTGTTGTTTTTTTTCAAGAGCAAGCTAAAGTTATAGTCCGCAAACCTGTTGCTGACATGGGGGCTAATAAATGTTAACGAAACATAAAAATTATGCTATATTTACTCCCCATCAATATGCAAGCAAGCCAGCCAATATAAACGGTGCTCGGGAATAAAAATTAAAAAAAATTTACAAATAGAGTGACATGGGAGTTAGATTTGGTTGAAAACATTGTCTATGTTGTATGCTTTCGGTGCCGATACTAGCAGAGACTGGGCGGGAAAAAAAACGATATTCCGAATTTTCCCGCCAAAATCTGCACACCGTTTACAGTGGGGGGTTGGGGGGAGAGGCCGCGGGGAAAAGACACAGCTAGCCTAGTCTGTTCAGATTACCAAATCAGGTCGTTTTTTTAAGGCTTTTTTTTGTAAGCGCGTCATGACATCCCTAGGGTGGCTGGAGACACCATTCATCTTTCTTCTGAAAATACAGAAACTAATATAGATGGACATTTTTGAACAATTTCCATTTTAGGCACAAAGATAGTACATAAACATCAGAGAAAACACTGAGGGAAGAACTATAGCAATGCAACGCACTATGTATAGAATCATTTTTTTTCAGAGGAAAAAAAAGTGGCATAGAACATCATTTTATTTTGTATCTGATCGGATTAGTGCATTTTTCACTAATACACACACACACACACACGCTCTCTCTCTCTCTCCCCCTTTCACACACGCACAGATATAAAGATACATACTCTTTTATGCACTCAGAAAGTAGAAAACATTCATAGAATCACAATAGGAACAACATGTGTGATCAGCTCTTGGTATATGGTGGCTTGTACACTCGGACCCAGACACAACGAACTATTACAAGATGGATTGTGTGTGTGTGTGTATGTGTATGTGTATATGTGTGTGTGTATGTGTGTGTGCGCGTGAGGGCGGAAAAAAATAGTCCCTCGTCATCACAGTGTTTTGAGATTTTAAAATGGCAAGACACGACGGGAAATGCCATCCCCTTATTTTTTTTTGTTTTTCAAATACAACAAGGAAATTAAAGTTAAAAAAGAAACGCCGACAATCAAGCTTGATTGAAAAGTCGCAAACGACGCGCACTAATTGGTC
>OMKP01056194.1:0-21262 GCA_900302375.1 Bathygadus melanobranchus | reverse complement strand
TACTGTATGTGTGTATCCATGAGTCCGTGTCTGGTTGCTCTTCCCTTCAGGGCTTTGAGCCACGAGGGACCAATATCGGTGTTCGGCAGTCCAGTCTGGACAAACTGCAAGCGAGTACGGGGCCAGGGAAGGTTTTGACTTATGTACCCTGGCAGATCCAAGACAGGCCAATGAGAAGGTACAGTGCTGTACTGGCTACAGGGTACACCCTGTCTCTGTGGAGTTGTTTGTCGAATGGTCAGAGGAAGCTACAGGTCGATGATTATTACTGTATTGATGAGGATGTTCATCCATGTATGTGTGCGTGTGTGTGTGTAGTGGGGACGTCAGTGGTGGCCAGGATCTGACCAAACAGCGCACCAGAAGGATGCCAAACAGAGATACTTCTCCAGATACTTTCCTCTGCGACGCCCCAGGTCAACATTTCATCTCTAAATAAAACTGCTACTACAGACTTGTTAGCGCCGGCTGATTCAGAATTTAATAGTCAAGTCACACGCTTGTTTTGACATTTGCCTACAGTCGTTTCAAAGACTATGCCAGCAATCTGAACATGAAAATCTTCAAAGGTCACTTAAAATTTCACCTAATTATCTCCCAGGGCTCTTTCATTGTGTCTTGCTGTGCAATGAAACTCTAAATAAAAGGAGGGAATGAACTCAAGTGAATCAATGTAATCCTACATGACGGTTAAAACCTTGGTTTGAAACTCACTCGAGCATCTGAAACGAACCGCAGTGATGCAACCACAGATGATCATGTGAGCGGTGTGTCAGGGGGTTTGACTCAGCGCAGCCAGTCTGAATCTCATCGGGGTCCTCATGTCTCTCTTGCTCCACGCAGACGAGCGCTTCGCCCAGCTGGTGTTCCGCTCAGGGAACTCCGCCAGCCTCTGGAGCCTCGGGGCCATCCACTCCATGTGTGAGATGGAGCAAGCCATGGTAATGCTCTGCTACTCCAATCATGCCGTGTTAGTACTCGCCCCCTCCTCCTCCTCCTCCTCCTCCTCCACCCTTTCCTTCATTTTTTTTCTCTTACCCTACCTCCTTCTAACCTTAACCACCCACTTTATCCCCACCACATTTGTGTCTATGTGCTGGAAACAAAGAAAACAATTGTATAAAATATACATGTACAGTAGAAACGTGCTTAGTTGAGGAAGTTTTAATTTGATTTGACATTAAATAGGAAGGGAGAGGCAAAGTGTGATTGTTGCACTTTTTGTACTTTTCAGACATAACTAAACAAAAACATTCCTTTGTTTGACTAGATTCGCTCCCAGGCCAGATTCCAGGACTTATGCCAGCAGCACAGAAGGGGAGATTCTGGGGAGAAAGTTTCCAGAGGTGGGTGTTGTCCCAGTTGGTCCCTGGGCAACTACCTGGCAGTCCATACTAATGCTTCCTCATGCCTCAATCTAACCTCACACCAGGTAGATCCATCCTTTTGTTATGCAACGTCTCCATGTTTAAGAATGTTAATGACAGATTTCATGGTGTTGTTGGCACTACAGCAACAACTAAATAAGACGTTGAGCAAAGAGACAGTGGCATACATGTCTACTTACACTTTTCCTATTTCTATTTTTCCTTGAAGGTGTCTGAGTCTCTGGGCCTGCTACGGTACTGTGCTCCATTCTATCACAAAGGACAGTTGGTGGAAGCCTGCGTCAAGTGGCCCAAACATGGCGGCTGTGCCTCGGTGCCGTTTGGCTGCAAACAATCGCTTGTGGTGTTCCACATCCTACACTTCCTGGTTGATAAAGATTTTGTTGGCCCAGAGACTGTTGCATACCAAGTCCCGTCACTGAAGTATAGCCTTCTGATTCTACCTGTAGAAAAGGGTGATGATGTGATCGATATATATATGAACAGTCTCGAAGATCGGGAACTGACATATAACAATACGACTATTACTGGCATGGATCTCGGTATCAAGCAGACATTGTTCAAGTATTACCTGGCCCGAGATTCTGTATATCCTGTGTTGGCCATTATCTCTCTTTTTTTTACTATGGCTGTGTACATCAAATCTATCTTCATATCAGTGTTGTCTCTTATCGCAATCACAGGTTCTCTCCTTACTTCCTATTTAATTTACAAGGTTGTGTTCCGTCTGACATTTTTCCCCTTGCTCAACCTATCAGCAGCCCTCATTCTGCTGGGCAGCTGCTCCAATCACGTGTTCACCTTTACTGACTTCTGGAATCTCCAGCTGTCACAGAACCCTTCAGCCTCCCTGGAGAAGAGGGTACATCGAGCCATGCCGGAAGTGGGATATTTGATTTTGGCTTCAGGCTTGACCTCCAGTGTAGCGTTCTTCTCTGGGTATCTCAGCAGCATCACCGCCATCAGGTGTTTTTCCGTTTACCTTGGAACGGCTTCCCTGATCAGTTCACTGTCGGCCATAGTGTGGCTGCCCTGCTCCTTCATCCTGCGTGAGCGCTACACAGTAGCTTCCTCCTCCGCGGCCATCCAGAGATGGAAGCCCTGCTGTGCCAAAAACCCAGGTGGCTTTTGGGACACAAGCTCACGGAAGCGATGCCTATTCACAATAGCGCAAAGGTTAAGGGGGTTCAAACGAGGACTAAATGACACTTCCAGCTTGCTGTTTCTGAAAATACTGCCATGTGGCGTGGTAAAGTTTAGGTACATCTGGATGTGCTGGTTTGCAGTTCTTGCTGCTGGTGGGACATACATATCCTGTGTTGATCCTGGTATGAAGCTCCCTACGCTAGACAGCGGCTCCACACAGCTCTTCCGCTCCAGCCATCCATTTGAGAGATATGACGCAGAGTACCGCCACATGTTCATGTTTGAGAGACAGAATAATGGGGAAGATAAGCCTGTCACTGTGATGCTGGTTTGGGGAGTCAGACCAACTGATAACGGGGACCATTTTAATCCAAGGAGCAATGGCTCTTTGGTCCTTGACCCAAACTTCAACATGAGCAGTCCAGATTCCCAGGTCTGGTTGAGGGATTTATGTGGTAGAATTCAGAACCAAACGTTCTATTTTCTGCCGACATCTGGCGATAAAGACGTAATGGCAGAAAACATCTGCTTTGTGGAGCAGTTGATACGCTGGGTAGCTGCTAGACGTTGTCCAGATGGTGATGACGGCGGCCACCAGGTTTGTTGTAAGAATATGAATTTTCCCTACCCATCCAGTACATTTGAGCAATGTCTCCGGGTTATGCTGGCAGAGAGGCCTGCTGAGGTCCATCTGGCTCACGGTGGAGGCCTGTACTTCCAAGCAGATGGCAGAATTGCTGCGCTTGTATTGGCGTTCAAAACCACATACTTATACAGCTTCAACTACAGCAAAACCAGTAATTTTCATAGAGAGATATCAACATGGTTCTCGAAAGAAATGTCAGACGCACCACAGGGTTTAGAGGACGGCTGGTTCATCAGTCAGTTGTCCCTCTTTGACCTGCAACAAGCTCTCAGCTCTGAGACCCTGGTAGTTGCTGGCTTCTCAATAGCCCTCACATTTACTTCTCTTCTCTTGACCACCTGGAATATCCTGTTGAGCATATACGGCACTTTGGCTGTAGGAAGCTGTGTGTTTGTCACAGTTGGTCTTCTGGTCCTTCTGGAATGGCAGCTGAGTGGCATCGAGGCTCTTCTTATTTCAACTGCTGCAGGGCTGTCTGTAGACTTTATTGCCAACTACTGCATTTCCTATAGCTCAGCCCCACACTCAGACAGAATAGGGAGAGTGGCCCATGCTACAAAAAGAATGGGTTGTCCAGTTGCAATAGGCTCTGGTGCATTCTTCTGCATTGGGATAATTATGTTGCCTGCCACTGCCTTGCTGTTCAGAAAGTTAGGAATTTTCCTATTTCTTGTCAAATGTGTTGCATGTGGATTTGCTACTTTTTTTTTTCAGTCGCTGTGCTGTTTCTTTGGGCCGCAGAAAGATTTTGGGAAGATCATGTTGCCGTGTTTGACAGACCAAACAGCGGATAGGGTGCAGTCCTCTTGCTCGGCCACAGAACCTGGTTCCGGGTCAGCTTCGGCTGCTAACGGGGCTTTCTGTAGATCAAGGGTCAGAAAAGACTATGACAAAGGTGCTGGGGAGAACCACAATCACCATCAACGGCAGCAGAGAGAGAAACAGCCTGGAGCTGGAGTCGCTGGTGGTGGGGGGCGTGGTCCAGAGCAGTATGAGCTTCAGCCGTTGGCTTGCCGTCTGAGTGACAGCTTTGAGAACAGCACGTGTACTAGTAAGCTGTCCAATCGGCTCTCGGCACTCTCCGATGAGATTGAAGACTGCAGGAGGGATGTGGAAAGAAACAGGATAGAGGCAGAGAGCGAGGAGCTGTGTAGTCATCAGCATAAGGTGTGCCATCCACCTCCAGCTCTTCAGACATCCTCTCCTTACAAAGAGAGCACTCCGAGACCGGTGGCACAACCACAAGGAGATGCTGCAAAGGAAATATTGCTCTGCAAAACGTGCAGAGGCCAAACTGGAGGGGTGAAACTCTGGAGGAGGGATTCCTTTTCCTCTTCCTGCAGCATGGAAGAAACAGTAATCAGCCAGACCCTGGAGGCCATTGACCAGCCATCACTCTGTAAAGAGGGACATTCAACAGAGGACCAGCTCCAACTCCATCAGCACTCCCGCACAAGACTCCTCTACCAGTCCCAGAGCTCCTGCGACGGCCTGGAGGACTCCAACGAGACTTGCCTGAGTGATATTGAACCAGGACCTTCCAACACTCAGCAGGCAGAGGAGGATGATGAATTACAGCCAGGACACCTCAACGGGAAGAGGGATACACTGAGACTGTCCCTGAAGGAAACTGTTTATGAAACATCCTCAGGTGGCAGCGGGAAGGGTAGAACCAGTCAGAGTGAGGAAGTGGTGATCATACCCAACAGTAAGCCAGACCTGCCAGATGTGTGGATCAAGAGAGACGGCCATGCGGATTACAGTTGAGGAACTCAAGATAACACTGTGCAATTAGTTACTGTGCCCAATCAGGATGCTTGGTAACTATAAAGGGTACAATTATTTTAATAACATGGTCAAAGGGAAAATAAATTGTGATACAATAGCAGCATGCATCACTAATGCTATTGCTGGGGTGACTGGGGTCACAAACCAAGGTACATATATTTTCAAATGATTTCAGCATGAATGTTCATTTTGATGGTCAAAGCATGATACTTATTTCAGGCTACAAAGACTGCACATTTTCCGTGAACCATCTTTCACAAAAGCACATCATTAAAAACAAACCAGTATTAACAGTTTGCTTATTGGTGAAGAATGTCACTTTGTGCCTGAAGTAATTCAAATCTTTCAACAGTGTAACAGATCCTGAACACAGCAGTTGTACAGCAGACACGGACTGGCTTAAATAAAACTCTGCCACCAGTGTGACAGATTGTTCAGGCTGGAATTTATAGTATCAAGCCATACTTTAGTGTACCCCCTTGTTAAACTTCTAAAGTTATACAATATGCTGCTTTGTTATTTTTATACCTGTTTTGCCTCAAAGGTATAGTTCTTAAGGACGGCCAAAGAAAACATATTAGAGTAAAAAAACTATTAGAGTATTATTGTTTAGTCTGAGGGTTTCTATCAGTTGGGCTGAAGAGGATTACATTTGATCTCCACACACAGATGGAACAATGTTTCCAAACAGCAAACCATGCTTGCCATTAAGAGGCTGTGAGGTGGTTTTGTGTGTTGTGCTGAGTGTCAATGTAGTAAATCAGACACGTACGCTTGCAATGTTATTTGTAGCATTACCCATGCCGTCAATGTAGAAACTCAAATATGCTGTTTGTTACAATGTCTGTCATAAAATGTGATTCAACTTTCTTTTTTTAATGGACGGGAGAGCTCCAAGAAGAGTATATCACCAATACCAACCAACGTTATAGACTGCAGATATCAACATGTGTGTGTGTGGCGTTTGCCCTACCTTTTTGACAAGAAAAAGGTTCTTGTGAGAGTTCTGTTTCCTAAAGCAATCACCGTGCCACTGCATGTAACTGTTCACTTTACAGCTCAATGCAGCACCACTGCATCATGTAGCAGATTTCTAAGAAACAGAATGGCTGACATCCAACACTGCACCGGCCAGTCAAGATTACACTACACATTATATTTTTGTCCAGTGCCATTGAAGAAATGGTTTAGACAGTATGTGCAGCATGTGCCAAGACTCTGTAACAAGTTGTTTTATTTTCTGAAACAACTATTATTGGGTGTGTGTGTGTGTGTGTTGTCTTTTACAAAAGTGAAAAATAAGTCATAAGAGATATTTAAAGTAATAAATGTGATGTATAGTCTGCAACGGAGGTGTTTGGTGGCCAAACATGAACTTCGACGAGAACAGTGGTGTCACATGTGCCTACAAGCAGGGTCAATTCAAAGTCAATTCAAAGGCACCTCGACAACAGACCTTAATCTTGTCAGATGTGTTTTAATGAAATGCATTACAATAATCTGCCTTAGGAAAAGGAACATTGGTCGCAGGCTTTGTACGAACACAAAAAATAAGAAATGTTGCCACCCTTATTGTTTACAATTGTCAAATTGTTGGCTTTGGGAAAAAAATAAAATGCAGTTTTATGAAATTCTCTCCTTCCTTCAAAGCTGAAAAGCTTTATTCTAGCGGGAACATATACTAAAAATAACTTCATTGTCAACCATTGTTTTGCAGCATCTATTCTTACCCAGCTAATTAATTCTGCGTCTAACCCACAAATAATTCTGCATACTTTGATTGAAGAAAATCCATAAGACCTAGGTCTTTAAACATATGAACCATATAGACTATATGTTCTCCACCCAGTCCTCTTTTGCCCAATCAGGCAAGCTTGTAGAATATTCAAAATCTGGCCCTTTATACCGTAAAGCGTGGAGATACATGATGAGTTCCTTCTCCGTGGGGTCTGGCCGTACGATCTTGCAATCGCTGCACAAGATGTCTCTGGTCCCTGTAGGAATTGGCTTCAAAGACTCATCTGCCCCAGTTTGCTCCTCGTTTGCTTTGGCTGCATCATGGCAGCTTAGCTTCTCAACAGGGTGATTCTCAGCATTGCTAATGTCCTCACCAACCTCATTCAATGAGCTGTTTGACCTAGTTTTACCATCTTGATGCACGCTTGGGGAACCTATCACTGCAGGAGAGATACCGTCAGTCTCATTCAGTGAATCTTTGTGCTCCTGTTCCGTTGAAACCAGAGTCTCGGCGCCTGCCTTCCCTTCCCCCGGTGGCAATTTAACTTCATCATCTGGTATATCCAGCATGTATAGACTCTCCTTGGAGCGATACTCCTCCACCAGATCCTTCAGCAGCTCCTCGTCACTTTTCCCCACCTCCCCACCCTTGCCCCGCAGGGAGCCCCACGCTGAAGCCCCATAGATGGGGTCATTTACTATGGGGAAGCCCAGGTACTGGAGGTGAACGCGGATCTGGTGCGTGCGGCCGGTGAGGGGCAGGCAGCGGACTATGCTGGTGCTACCATTGAAGCTGAGTCTCTGGAAGACCGTTCGGCACTCCTTGCCCTTGGGGTGGACCCGGCAGAGGCCTACCTTGAAGGAGACAACGAGGATTGGCTCCTCACAGACCTGCTCCTCCTCTGGGAACTCTCCGTCGACACGACACACATACTCCTTTTCGAGCTGATGAACAGGGAGAAAAAGGTTTACATCAGGAGTACCACTGAGTGAAAAAAGATAAATACTTCCTTTGTCTGAAAACACCACCTTCAATGCTATTCCGAACATACCTGTCTGTCTCTCACCAACTGATCCAGTTTCTTGGACACCTCCGTCGTGCGGGCAAACAGCAACACACCAGAGGTGAGCCGGTCCAGTCTGTGGACTGTGTGGAGCTCAGAGATACCCAGCTCCTTCCCCAAGATGAAGATCACCGTGTTGTGGCGGAAACGGCCACATGGGTGAACGGGGATGGAGGCAGGCTTGTTGACCACTAGCACCTCCCCGTCATCAGCGATCACCTCCATGGGTCCGCCAACCACAGGGGGCTCGTGTCGATGCACAGTGTTCCTCATATGGTCGTTGTTCTATGGGAAAAAAAACAGGAAAGTCAGGTTTCTGGTCATAATAGTCCAAAACTGAAAATGGAGGATTGTAAAGAACCTAGTTATGTGCCTGTGGAGATGGCATCTCCAAAGATGGTGTCTTTCCAAGGAGGAATAGATTTTCACAAGGTAAAGATTGATTCCTGTGTCTACAAATAGCTCCTTAATGTAATTATTACATTTGTGCACTAAAGGGCATGAAGCTCGATATCTCTTAATAACATTAAAGCTGTTGAAGGAATAGGATATCATAGACCCAATATATTTTGGAAGAAATGTTCAATGATTACACCAACCCTGAGTACTATGGATAGGTCCTCCACAGTTGTCTCGTTCAGTCGGATGCGTCCTTCTTTGGCAGCCCTCTGATAATAATCAATAGACTCCGATCTGAACTCATTCTTGAACACTTCAAGGAGCGTTTTCCCAATCCACCGGCCCTTGCAGTAGGTTTTGAAGTCATAATAATAGGGGCGGACTTTGCGGAGTCCACCTTCAAAGTAATACGTTGTTTCATTGAAATGTTCCTGGTTGAAGCCGATGCCTGGATTTCGCCTTTGAGGCGGGGGAACGTATCTCTCGTCAGGACGCTGTTTCTTCCCTCCACCTCCTCGTCGTCGTTTCCCTCGGGAGCTTCTCTCAGCTTCTTCGACTTCTTCGCTCTTGCGTTTCCCTGTCGCCTCCTTCACTGTCACACCAAGACTGTCTTCAGATGGTGTGATGGCGTTCCCGTCCTCCTCCATCGCACGGGGAGGGCTATTGTGTTGATGCCGTGAATTAAATATGTGATTTGTATTTCTATTGTAAAGCGTGGCGTGTTTTCGTTCCGTTAGTTTATTGCGATTTATCAGAAAATGACAACTTGAAGTCGAGGTAGCTTTAAATGGATCAAATTGAATACGTAGCAAAGTGCTTTTGTTGAGATATCTTCTGAGACAATTGTACAGCATGGGTGCTAATCTAAATCTGTCAGTATTAGTACACAATTGCAAATGTTAAGTCTCTAAAAAGAAAACCATGATAAACACTCACGTGCATTGCACTTTATAGTTGCACCCTGTGGTCGCACAATTATGACGTATGTAAGTCGCAGTTTGGAGTGTGGACTTAGAAAATAAGTGGATGAGGCGTCGAGCTTTGCCCATACAGTAAAATTTGTTTAAGATTTGTTTATTTACATCCATCCAATACATTTACAATATTAATTGCATCGTTTCAAAAATAACCCTGTCTATATACTGACTAATCGTCGGGAGATAGAAACTACACTAAGAAATGTTTAGTGGTCCTAATGGGAAAATGCAGTTTATTACAAAATAACATTGTACAAGCCTTGAACATTGATAAGCCATATTATTCTTCCACATACCATTTTCTGCCATAGATGTCTTTGTATGTCACATTTCAAACTTCTCCGAAGCTTATATAGAACATATTTAAAATAAATGATTATTAATTATTATTAAATCAATGTTTTGATGGAATAGCACACACATTTAAAATAATGATCCCAAACAAATGTTAAGCTATCTGCACAGATATTCCTGGATTTTCCTTAGATTCAAGGCCCTCGGTTTAATTGAGTGGGGGTCCTTGGTTTATGTGTGCGATCCATGTCCAGTTAACCACCCAGCCAGATGCTCCTTTTGGTCAGTCCATTAAGTACTACCAAGCACAAGCTGATAAGGCAGACAGAAGCAGATTCTACCAGGTTGCTGGGTGACACTGTGACCGGGCAGATGGTCTGAGTGAATTACACCAGCAGCCAGTTCTATGGACATTCAGAAATGCAACACCAGCGCCACCTCCTGCAGAGGCAACCACACTGCAGTCAGAGCTCACCTCTGGAAAAAGAAGAATTGCAAGGATATGACCATGGTTAAAAAATGAAAGAGGCAAGATCTTTCCCCATGCAAGTAAATATGAAGTATGATACTAATGTAGTAATATATCATCCTTAGATGACCGAATTACAAGCATTTGATCATAACAGAAGTGGTGAATTTAGTTGTTTTTACTTTTTAATGAATCCATCCACCCCAAGTGTCTATCATTAAAAATGAATAAGATACAGCAGTATTGTTGAAGGCAACAGCTGAGTTAAAGACATTTGGCAGTCGTCTTTAACCTGTAAATTTGAAGGAATGAATGCTCAGCGATGTGTACGAGTCATACCCAGGCCACTGGCGCCTCTTGTCGGTTAGAGGAACGTAGATCACACCCATCAGCGCTTTTTTAAGAAACGTCCCGTCTGTCTGCCGGTCGTACTGCTCCAAAACCTGGCTGCCACCTTCTGGACCCACCGGCAGAACCAAGCGACCACCAGGCTTGAGCTGCTCGAGGAGCTTAAAGATAACGGAAAGGAAACTAGATAGACCAATCTAGACATCAGACATTACCACCTTGTAATGTCAAACGCATTCATTAGCCTTGTATTCATTTGACGTTTGACGATTGAAAATCAATTCTAACTGTTCTTACAGCCTGAGGGAGGGTAGGTGCTGCTGCCCCGACATGAATGGCGTCGTATGGTGCACTGTCTGGATAACCAAGTCTCCCATCCCCCACTGTAGAGCACACACCACTTGAGGTTACCCTACACGTTTAAAACTAAATGTAAACACATGGTATTGGATTTTGCCAACTACAAACTGCAAACGTTTGTAGTTGTTTTTTCAGCTGGAACACTTCATTGTGCTGGGGTCATCTTAGTTTGAGGTTACCAAACCCTGACTCACCTACGAATTTCATCCGTCCAGAGGAGAGCAGTTCTGGGTCGTCAGCTTGTACATTTTCCACTGACATCCGGACCAGCTGATCTATATGCTCAATGCCCACCACCTTACCACTGGGTCCTACCTACAGTCCATGTAAAGCATGTAGTCAGAAACTCCCACCATAGAGCCAGAAAATGGCATGCAAGAACCCAAAATCTTAAACCTTATTTTACCTCCAGGCATGAGGCTGATCAGTCATTACATGCCATTTATGACCAAACAACCTCACACCTGGTGGTAAATTAGGAGGGCCCTTTAAAAAGGTAGAAATCAGTTGAATACAAAACCAAAGATGGAGATTACCATCCGAGCAAAGCAGGCGGTGAGATAGCCGCTACCCGAGCCCACATCAAGTGCAGATGCCCCCTCGACTAGCTTGTCACTCAACACTTCCAGAGCATGGCCATGCTGAAAGAAAGTCAAAGACCAAGATAACACGTTAATGCTTAATTATCCAGTTTAATAGGCTGATAAGCACTCAATCCAATCTGTTACAGCCCATTTGTTATGTCCCAAATGTAAGATGACAACTCACCATGTGTGGGGCACTTATTGTTGCACTGTACCCTGTGTTAAGAACAAGCACGACAATATATCACAAATGCATCATGATATTGCTTTTCATTTATCATAATATCGTGTGCGTGTGTGTGTACCGATGGACTGTGGAGAGTCCGCATAAGCATAGTTTCTAGAATATAGTCCTCTGTCTGTAGCCAGCATGGCATCAAACACCCTGTCACTGCGGATCACCCCATGTTCTGAAAGAGTACCAAGAACACACATAAGCTGGTGCATATACAATATACAAAAAGGTTTCAGCATGGGGTTTGAGGGGAGAGAGATTGACGTATATCGCCGGTCAGTGGGTCGAGATCATTCACATGGGTGGCACTCTACCCCTTAGTCGACCAATGAGTTCAGGATGGGTTTTCCCACTCGACATCCACGCCATGGTCCGGGATAACAGCACGCCCATAGGGATTGCCACTACGAGCAGCCGGTGCACTGCTCGCATTTCATATAAAGATCTTCCTGTAATCACAATACAGCACTTAGATGGCATATATGGCACATACAGTACTACGGAAACACAGTGCTACGGAAACATACCGTTGGTTAGTCAACAAGTTCACCGCCAGTTAAGATGGTGATTATAGGCAAATAATATAGACAGTTTACCTGCAGAAAGTGTACCTTAATGTGTTGTTGTCGACTTTGCCGTCCAAGAAGAGGGACACGTTAACGACGTGACCCCTTCAAAGAACCTAAACACTCTTGGCCAATGACAGTTGGAGCTAAATTAATGTCATCCAATCACATTTAGAATTTATTGACGGGCAGCTACGCCGTCCAATCAGTGTGCTCAAAATAAGGAAGTTGTTTGTGACGACGCACAAGCCATGGGCAAGCAAAGCTAGAACATGATATCCGATCAGCTAATGTTCTGTTCCTTTTAGTTACATGGGTAAGATGTTGTCATGTAATATTTAGAAACCATTGAAAGAAGAGTCTTTATCTTCAATGTTGAATGAACGCAAGACTCAACATTAAGCGGTTCTGCTAAAGTCTATTAGCTAAGCATCTACACGTTAGCTTGCTCCTGAGCATGCAACATGAAGAAGGATGTACAAACTGTTGTTTAAAGGAATACATTATTTAACACATCACTTGCTTTTCCCTTTCTGCCTGTACCTAGGATTCAAGACGATCTTACCATCACATAGGTTCTTGCATGTGTGTCTGTTCAACAGCGAAGTGAGTGCATCGGAATAATGGACGATTTTGGTATCCAAGAGGTCCGGTCCAGTGGAGACCTATGGTCCGACATCTGTTCTACTTTGCCAGAAGTTAAAGACGAAGTGACAAATCAAGAAAATAGTTCTCGCTTCACAGACTCATTCCAGCCATCCTCGCAAGTGAACGGACAGTCGAATGGACAATCAGCAAATGTGCAATCTACAAATGGTAGCAGCACGAAGTGGGAACCTATGGATGATTCCGAAATCTACATAGCCAGCTTAGGTATGTTTTTATTCCAAACCATACCCCAAATTAGTATAAGTATATTAGTATACTAATGTGACTGTTTCCCCCATTTATCCTGAACTTCATCAATATATGCTGCTTATATATAGACCAAATATATTTTCTGTATCTCTGCTTTTTAGAGAATCGTCTGAAGAGACTGAAGGGCCAGTCCAGTGATGTAACCTCCAGGGACATGTTAAAGTCTTTGTCTCAAGCCAAGAAGGAATGCTGGGACAGATTCCTGCACGACACACAGACCTCTGAGCTTTTCCAAAGCAGTGACCTGGATGAGGGGTGCGTGAGGCTTGAATTAACATCATTCCACTTGGATTTTTTTTTTGGACCAATACATTCCAAATGAATATAAATATATTTTAGTGGCAGGATTCTCTAGTTGTTAGTGTTTTTGACTCAGTCGAACCCCAATGTCCGTCGTCTAATAATGACATTTTGTAAACAGTTATTTGAATACATAACCCCTAACCCATCATTTGCGTTCAGTGTGTCAAGCAAATAGGGGGAGACACACACGTGTGTGTGTGTGTGTGTGTGTGTGTGTATGTATGTATGTCCTCAAGGTCCATTGATTCCCTTGTGTTGGTGTTGCGTTTCTCTACCCCCAGTGCCCTGGAGCACTTCAAGAGGTGGTTGATCCCAGAGAAGGTTGCCATCAGTCCCGAGGAGCTGGAGTATCTGTTGAGGCCATCTCAGAACAGAGAGACCTCCGATGGCGCCCCCCTGCCGGACCAAACACAGAATGGAGAAGTGAATGGGGAGAGGGCCAGCTCTGAGGAGGATGATGACGACGCTCACCACCCAGAGAAATAACTACACGTTGATAACTAACATTGTTTTAGAACTGTTTTTTTGTCTGGTCTAGAACTATCTGTGATTGCCCACTTCCCTTATTCCTGTTGTTATGTGGAAAGGAAGTGTTCAGCGTATAACAGTAGTCCTTATGGAATCAAATTATTTGAGCCCTAAATCTTTTTTAAACTGCCCTTTTTTGTTATGTGGATGACGTTATAGTTGTAGACATCAATAATACCTAATGTAGGATTTATATTAACAGGTTTGTTTATTGTCTGGTATGTCTTGCAGTTGGAAATCCCCAAAAGCCATATGCAGTGTTACCCAGAAACAATTAATGCATTTTAATTTGTGTGTATCTGCAAATGCTGGTTGTTATTATTGTAATGTTATTTCCTGTGCAGTTTTGAGTCAACCCGCCCAGTATCATGAACTATAAGTAACCAGTTTATGTTGTATTTGTTTTGTGTAATTTCTGTATGTGATTACAATTAAACCAAATCTATTATTTGTCTGTGTTCTCTTCTATGTCTGTACTGGACTAATTACATTTTTCAATTCATCAACTGCGAACCACAATATAATAAACATTTATATATGCATAACAGATTAAAAGCGAGTGGATATGTTAGCCATTTCCTATGTTGTCATCTGAATCATGCACTGTACAAATGAAATGTGAAACGGGCACCAGACTTGCTGGCATCTACTGTGCGCAACCGGAGAAGGGGTGGACTGCCCCCTTGTGGAGAAAAATAGTCAAGACAAACTAACAGCAACAGCTCACAGATGAAATGAAACCCACTTTGTTTCAAACTCATATATTATTTATTACAATTAAATATTTTATTTTATATTACATAAATCCATTTAAAACCATACAAATTATCTGTGCTGTGATTAATAGTTCCCAGATGCTCTCAGAATTCCATGCTAAGAATAGGAATATAAATCCACAAGAAATAAACCACTTGATTAAGTAAAGTTTTTGTACAAGTTGGAAAAAAGTATTCTTTTTTTTTCTTTCTCAATGACCCTACTCCTTTTTGGTACAGACAATAATTCTTTGTTGTGATTCAAGATCAAACCAGCATTGACAAAAATAAAACGTATTTGGAAGGTGCATTCATATAGTAATTGCTCATCGTCCGCTTCAAAACGTACAGGAATACAGACTAGTTGGAACAGGCACAAGGAAGGGGCGTGTAAGACAATGTATCACACATCTTTACAAACCATAGTGGATCTATAGTGACTCCTAAGGCAGCTATAATAAGTAAGGGACTTCCAGCTCTGAAGAAGGCCGTCCAAGGGGGCAACTAAGCTATCCAGATCTACCGTACTACAAACTATTCCTCTATGCGATGTGGCCTGACATTTTGGGGGCGTTGGGGCGTCCATTCAGAGATAATACCCTGATTCAGTGGGGGAGATTTATGAATTGAAATTTAAAAACCTTTGGTTTATTCAGAAGGCAGGTTTAGAGGGCGGGACAGGAGTCAAACTCGAGTTGGAAATAATGGAATTATATTTTATACTTGACTGGACTCTAATCTTGAACTAAATTGAAGAGGACAGAAGATACAATGAGTTGCCCTGAACCATTTTGGGTTCTGATCAAACTCTGTTTCATCCATTAGCTCATATTAATAGGATTGGCCATTCTGCAGCACTTCCCCACAGGATTATGGGAAACTGTGGAGTGGAGGGCAACCAGGCTCTGGTGGCAGGCCCCCTGGGAGAAACTTAAACTTTAACTTCAACAGACCCATCTGATGCACTTTGAACGGAAAATCAAGAGGCTAGGCCCATGGAAATTTTGTGCTTTTACAAACAAATGCACAACTTTCTTTCATGTTTAACTTCAAAGGAAACCATTTTTTGTTTTTACTTTATTATGAAACCATGATGGGGCTCAGATTAAACTTGCATTGGTCCACCACAGTTAGGACAACTGTTGGGGAACACAGGGTGAGCTATGCTAAGCTTTAGCACAGGCTAGGATGATCCACACATCGCTAAACTCTAGCTTAGGAATGTTCAATAAGGCAGCACAAGCGAGGGTAAAGGCTAACAGCGTATAAGGATCATATCAGGGGTGGGGGGGGGAACTCAAGCATGTGTCCTATTTTAAGGGGGAAAGGGACATAACTTTAGCGTCTACTTAAGGGTGAAGGAAGCACATGTAATGCAGAACAGAAACGCAAGGGAACATGTAAGGTAAACAGAGGAAATGTCTTTAAGTTCTGGTCCTTTTGAAACCATCTCCTTCGTATCTTCGTCTTGGAGGGGAGTACGCGTAATTGTGATGATGTGTTACCGGTTACATTGGAAAGGCCGTGTTTGATAAGGTTTAAAAGTGTGATAAGTCTATGGCAAGCAACTGACACACCGACCTCTGTAAAGACAGAGGCAGCTGGAGAGGAAAACACACACACCCACACTCCTACTCAAAACCAGGAATGAAAGTCATCCTTTTAACCACTCTCAAATATATCTGTTTAAAATTTACCTTTTTCTTTTAAAAATAAATTATAACTTCTCAATAAAGAAATAAATACATATCTTCTTGGAAAACACAGGAATGAGTCATCACATCAGATATACGCTCAAGTACACCTCATCTCAGTCAGGAAGCAAGGACAACACATGTGACTAACTGATTCCATCTGCCGTGTACACTCACCCACATATAGAAATGCAAATACACAACCTGATCACACAGGATTCAAATTCATACCTCTAGCAACCCACTAGGGGGAAGGAAAAAAAAAGACAAAAAAACAACCCAAAAAATATACTTTAGCATTAGCATCACAACAAATACCCTACCCATATAGGAAATCCTTGTAATAAGTTGGCTCTTTGGCCCCATGTTTACACTGGCTAAAACCGAACACACTGAAAAGTGAGTTATGATTCATCTGGACTACAGCAGTAGAACGCAGGTTCCATGAGTGTGGAAGTGATGTTGTGTGCAGATTGCCTGCGGGCGGTGTGGTGCACCAGCCCTGGTGTTGGGAAAGACGCACCACACCTTTTCCTGGAGACTAATTCTAGTTCTTTCTAGCAATAAGACGCAAAGGGACTCCCGGGACACATCCCCTTTTAAAGCGGACGGCTGGGCAACGCCAGCGGTGCGATCCGAATAAAAATGAGATTAAGACTTTCGCGTCTACATTTGAGAAGTCTCTCGCCGTATTCTCGCGAGCTTGCTAATCTTTTTACACGAAGCCCGCTGATGGGCTTTACCTCCCGTTGCATTAGTTAATGTGCTTCATTGAGACCTTCCGTAGGCCGTATCGCTGACGGATACGATTCTTACCTGTTTCATCTTTCAGCACTCCTACCGTTGCTCTACCAGCTCACATTTCATTCTGAAAGCTACTGCAGTGTTTCTCGTTTGCAGCAGCAGAGAACCGTACTGCGCTCTCAAACACCTCACACTTTACTAGCGCCAGAAAGCAATGACACCCACTATTCACATTGTGTGTCTATAACTGCTGTGGCGATTCGTAGATTTCCCCATATCTTTTGTTTGTTTTTCATAGTCGTTTTTTTTGTTTTTGTTGACAAGACACATTCCCTTCTAAGATGAGCTTATCTCTAAAATGTTTGTCTGGGAATTCAAGGCTATGATCGCCCTTCTTACTTCTCTCTCATAGGGTGATAAGTAGGTAGACTAGACTAGCGATGGGTTCTGGAAGAAGGGAAAGAAGAAAAGAAAAGAAAACACACAACATGTTAGGACAAGGATTGCTACTGCAGGTTTTTGAGGAGGCGTCCGTAGCGGAAGTCGTAGACATGTCGACAGACGAACACCAGGTCCGCGTCTACGTCGTCGGGCACACAGCGGTGGGCTGGCATGGCGTGGGTGAAAGTGGGTGGGACCACCGAGGAGGCGGCGTTGGTACAGATACCCTCCTTACGGCACTTTACCAAGGCACAAAATCTGACGACGCACGGGGGAGAAACGGGACATCTGGTTACACCGCTGACATAGTCACCATGTACGTGTTTGTGACAGGAAACACGCTACACATACATTCTTGTCTGTGTGGTTCGTAGTGTCGTGTATCACTGCGAGTGACGCTCGTCACCGTGAGCGATGCTCACTTGCTCACTCTCTCGCTCGCTCACTTGCTGACTCACTTGTTTGTGTGTTCACTCAATCACTCAGTGCCTCTCTCAATCACCCACTCTCTCCCTCATCACTCACTTGTTCCCCTGTTCACTCAAACACTCACTTACTCACTCTCAATCGCTCACTCGGTCGCCTGCGGACCTGCTCCCTCACTCACTCGTTTGCGTGTTCACTCAATCACTCTCATTAGCTCACTTGCTCACGCTCTCTCACGAATCTGTATAAACAGATATCTGCATATAAATACAGAAGGGACAATATTTTGGGATCTGAAGCATTCTGGTATCTGTTTGTAGCCCATTTGTAGTGTGAATATTAATTGTGTGATTAATATGGAATATCAATCACATTTGAGTGGGCTTTGGATGCATCCGGGTAAACAGTCTGTGTTTTTAAAAATGTATCTGCATTCATATGCATGTACAGTATATTACAAGCCCTTGATGTGTGTAAAGTTAGCTAATCGGACTGTAAACAATGACCGGCACACAGAAAAGAAAGCCTTGGCCCGGATATCCGCTGGCTACGCCAGAAGCCCCCAAACATTGGTCCCTGCCATCAGGCGATAGCCGATGGCTTCCCAGATTGCTCACTCACTAGTTCACTCGCTCAATCAATCACTCACTCATTCCCGCACTCACTCACCGGCAATATTGTGCCAATGTTAGGACATAGCACTTGTCTTCGATGCAGGCAACGCTGTTCACATCCTGGTGGCGCGATGCAAAGATCTCATTCTAGGGCGAGATTACAGAGTTAGTTCCAACACAGCTGTCTCACCAAATCACATGCTGCCACTATCTTATCACTGCTTTGTTGTTTTCCCCCCCCTGTACGGGAACCAAGTATCTAATTCAGAGTCGAACAGGGCTGCCGCGACTGTAGTCTACTGATTTAAAGCGACGTAAAACTGGGCTTTTAAGCTTTTGTAGCTTCTGCGTTTTACACCGTTGTATTTTGATGTTTTAGTGGTTAAAAAGTCTTTTACGCTGTGTTTCCCTCAACTCTAGAAACGGCATTAAAAGACTGCGTTTTTTGGCCACTGAAAGGGCACAAGCTACGCCGGTTTGGCTCAATTCAGCGTCATCTTATATTTCTTATCTGCCTTTCATTGTCATTTGCCAGTCATTTCAAATATTCACCCAATCAATGGCAACCAAAGAGGAGCACACCAGCTGATCGTTTGTCACTGTGCATTCACTTCACTACACTATTTAGGCTATATCGGGTGTTATTGTAAACAGTATTTTCACTTAGATCACCGTGTTTTTCTCCATTTAGCTCTCAGAAAGTAGCGTATGGATCCACATTTCCGACTCCACAACTCTACGACTGCGTTGGATGTGAATTGAATGTGTGTTATTGTGCATCTATTCTCCTTGGTGTACAGCGTGGCTGTTTTTACCGTCAGGCCACATTCATTTACCACAAAGGCAGCGTGCTCCACGCCAGAAAGGCCAGACTAGCTTAACATTTGTGAAGGACTCGACAAAGAAAAACAAAAAAAACGAGAGAGATAAGAGAAATGGAAGCGTGCTGCTCTCAGGAAGTTCCACTCAAGTTGTGCCTTCAGCTCTAATGGTGAATCTAATGACATGCTTCAGCCATTACGCGCTGTCAAAAGGTTCATGATTTAGTGTTGGGACGTTGTGTATGTGATGACACTTAACAGTGTACAGCTGGACATTCGTTGTCCCGAAATGTCACACTGGCGCCGAGGACAAACGGCCCGTTTATTTTCACCCGTTAACGTAGAATCGTGTGTGTGTGTGTGTGTGTGTGTGTGTGTGTGTGTTGTGAGTGTGTGTGTGTGTTGGTTTGGACCACAGTAGTGCACGGCCCCCTCTATGTAGCCTACTGTATATGATGGGATGATGGTACGTGGTGGTCTCTGTATTTGTCGTAGCATATTGTGGGTGTGTTTACAACTTCAGAAATAGGATTGTGGTAGAGCAAACCAGAATATCAAGATGTGTGGGTCAAGTTTTTTTCTCTCTCCCGCCAGTGAGATAGCAGTTAAACTAGCCTATGTGTGTTCAATTGAAATGAGCTGTACTGCTCTATTGGTATAAAACTACTAATATAATCCACAATATAAATCAAATCTGTATAGAACCATGTGAAAACGAATGCCCCTCTGCTGAGCTCTGTCTGACGTCGGCTCTGCGAATGACATTATACTAGCGTGTTCGTGTATATATCTGAATTGTATATATGCTGAATTGTAATGTGTGTTATTGTACATCTATTCTTCTTGGTGTTCATAGTGTGGGTGTTGGTGTTTCAGATATATTCGATAGATATTCAATACCGCTGATTCAGAACGTTAAAGAACGCTCCAAACAGGCACAGAGCGGGCTGGTGTATTGCCGAGGACCCAAGGAAGTGCAGTGTCGAGTGTGAAGATGTTTGTGTGAGAGGTTCTCAAGAAAGCTGCGAGCAGGGGCACGCTTCGAATGGAGTTGAGGAAAGACTGCGTAAACTTATTTTACCACTAAAACGGTGCATTTTTGTCAAAATCAAAGGCATCGATACAATCGATCGAAATATAAATGTTAGTGGCAGCCCTAGAGTCAAACAAGGCTATGGATACAAAAAAACATAATGTGTTCTCACCTCACAATGCACGCTGGGGTTGTGCCCACCCTGTGTGTGTTCTGGCCGGTAGTACCAAAACAAACTCATCATCATCTCCCCTGTTGCAGACGACATGCACAAAACAAAGGGTTATCAACCAAGATGGACACAAGAAGGATGGCTCCCACAGTGTCCACTCATCAACACCTGTCCCATTGCGGTCTGTTACATAATGGTTATGCAAGTCCTCCCCACCAGTTTCAGTGAAATCCCCCTGGGTGTTCTGCTCAGAACAATACAGACTGTATTGGTGGGTGTAAATGCACCGTGGTTCATTACTTTCTGAATGGCGAGACTCCTCCTACCTGACTCGGGGTCCTCCCAGAGGGCTGAGATCTTGGCCACGTAAGGCAGAGTCTTCTTCCTGGGTCCGGATCTCAGGAGAACCGTGTCCCGGACCCGGATCACCTCCCCGTCCCTGTGGACCCCCTCGAAACACTTCCTCAGCACGGGGGCCTCCTCCTCCTGGGAACGCACAGGCACAGAGACAGGGATGATTTCCCTCAGGCAGAATACACGTTCCGGGCTGTCAGGAGCCACGGGAGCGATCATTTAGAGACCGAATGTCTTGTCAAAATCGAACACGACAATGAACGAAACCTCATCACGCACCACAGTGAACACCTCCTTCTGAAAGGACAGGCCGAGCGGCCGCCAGCCGTTTGTGGCTTTCCGGCGACTGTTCTTTGACTTCTTGTCGAGTGCGTTCTCTCTGCCGTTGGCGAAGCCCTGCCTCTTGTGTTTCTTATCGCCGCCGAGCGTGGGCACAGCGGCGTCGATGTTGGCCGCGT
>OMKP01056171.1:3689-32055 GCA_900302375.1 Bathygadus melanobranchus | reverse complement strand
TTTTCTAAAACCACCCCCCCCATCTGTTTAAGTATGTTCTAATGCAAAATGTGTAAACGTTAAGAATACGTGTACATTTTTGTATAAGGAAATTTAAAAATGAAATATTTCCTTACAAAGGAAAAAATTAAAGAATGTTTCTTACTATCACTTTCAGTCTCTTCTATCAGTTTGCACAAAAGTTTTGTTTTTTAAATTGTGAATCATTTGTCGACGCAGTTATCGTAAAACTTAAATTCTACAGATATAATGCAGGCATTTGCAATAATATTGCGTTGTACCCATGCCTACTTTCAATGTAATACTACAGCAATACTTGCCCCATGCTGCTCTATTCAATCAGTAACCTTAGACTTCACTTAATGTCTATAGCTCTCATGTTTAACATTAAAACAGTCATGGGTCATATTTAATATAACTAGGCACTCGAGCAAAATGTAACTTTACTTGGAAATGATTTGATCCTTTAATTTGAATTCTACACTATCTTCCAAGGCTTCAATAAGCCTGTATAATCTTTCCAGGATAAAATGTAAAACTTTATTCTGTAATTGTTACTTAAAAGTGGAATAATATCTTCATCCCCACAGGGGCAATTCATATTGCAGTACACAAAAAAGACCTAAAAGTCCCACTCCAGTTACAGTTAGACAGATATGCTCTGGCATAAAGGACCATCCTATACACATTGACTCATCAAGAGCATTTATTGGCTCCATATACAATTTTCACACAAGCTAAAATACATTTTCTTCCTCTCTGGGGGCCATTTAAATACATATCCCACTTTGACAATTTAAAAAAGGCTAACTATTACACAGTGTCCATTTTGTATTGCAGTTATTCAGGCAGCTCATTGGTTGATTGATTCTTGGCGGGAGGTTTGTGCAGACTGATGTGTCTCCGCCCACTCACAAGATGCCGTTCTTGACCTCCATGAAGCACAAACCAGGAGAATGGTCATTGGAGCTAGATACCAGATGGAGGAGAGAGATGGTTTAGATTCAGATAGTACTTGGCCATTAGGTACGTACACACATGGGGATGGGAGTATGGTTGATGGTTCAAATTTCAGTATCTCCTTGTTTACATGTTGAGCAAGTGTCTTGCTCAAGGAAACCTGCTGAAACTGCTGTGTGTGTGCTTGGATGGATGTGAGGCCTTCATTTGTAGAATAACATTTTAGATTGGACCTAGTGGCTACAAACAGTATATAAAATAGTCTGTTGTTCATATTCAACACTGGTATTCACCTTGTACGTCCAGGCAGCACTACAACAGACAAGGTGTGGTCCGGGAGGGATTTAAAAAGCTTCCTCAGGCGGTGATCCAATTTCTTCATCACACGCTCTGTTTTCCCATCCTAAACAAATGACATAAAACACATAATTCAAGACAAAGTCAATCAACACATTCTTGACGACTCTTAGATGTTCTTAGCATTACCAGTTACGGTTTCCACAGTCACCCCAACATATATAAGGTAAACTATTAATTTGAAGTCAACATGTTCTTTTTCTCACCGCTGGGCCGTTCTCCATAAGGCTGCTGCTGCTAAACTCCTCTCCGTCAGCCACCTCCTCTGTCCCCATTTCTGCCCCTGGAGCCCATGAATGCAGGTGATCCGGAGTGAGAGAAGGACAGACGAGGTACCTCTGATTCCTGAGCTCCTCAGAAGAGCCCAGGGCTGCTTCTACACCCTCTGGACTCTGAAACGCTGAAGTGTATACAGAAACGTACCAGTGAGACACACAAGTGTATCTTTACAGATGATGCAAAACCTTGTGGGGAATGTGAAATGTGTTGGCTTACTTATACTTGCATGCCTTGCTGGGCTTCCATTGGGTTTAACGGGCAACAGGATTCTCTCCACCACACCGAAGTGGACAAACACCTCGGCGAGATCCTTCTCAGACAGTGTACAGGCAGCAGGAGCTTGAAAAAGCTGATCATGTCCGTTCATTAGAGTCCCATTTAAGGAAGCGGCCATCTTTGAATTGCAAGCATCCATTTGTGCGTGGTTCACGTTAGGTTTGAGCCTCATAACATGGACACGGTTCATGTTGACGGGGTCCTTCATCAGAGCATCGAGGGTTAAATCGAGGTCCAATGTGGACTCATAAACCGGCCTCTGGACCTAGACAATGTAGAAGAGAAAACACACACACACGTAAATTGTATACAAAATATAGAGAGGAGGAAATTAATAGAGCAAGGGAGTCATCAGGGGGTGCTGCTTACCTGAATGTGTTGTCCATACACACTGAGTCCATTTAGCGTCTTGACTGCCAGCACAGCCCCCTCGAGCAGCCTATATTCTATCTCTGCATGAATCTGGGGAGGAGCCATTGATTAGCGATGCTTAGCTCATCACAGTGCAGTAAGTACCCCTACATTAGTTTTGTCCCAGTCAAGACCACATTGATATTCTGTACTTAGTATTTAGGCATTTAGCAGATGATTTTATCGAAAGGGACTTGCAGTGAATTCAGATACAGGTGATTGACTAGCACGTAGTGTTTAGGGCATCAAACCAAGTACCTTTTGGCTGGGAGTAAAACACCATGGTTAATGGAAATGAACAGACCATAATGTGGCACTGAGATAACAAACTACGCAATGAAAAATTGAAATGATGACGGTAAAATTAAAAATGCCCTGGCTAACAGTGTGACCAGTGCTGGCGTACCCTGTGCGTGGTGGGCAGCATTTTGACCTGCTTCACAGCTCCACAGCAGCGAAATAGCCTCCTCACGTCCTGCTGCACGAACCCTGCAGGGAATGGCCCCGCAAACACCACACACATATGCCTCAGATGTGCATGCAACTGCAATGCGCGCACTCACACACACGCACACACACACACACACACACACACACACACACACACAACAATATATACGTTAATTAACACAAATATAGACAAGTACATTTGAGTACAGAGTTAGCTAGATAGCTACATTTCATCAGCAACAAGTCCTACTGTACCGTCAGTATTTATTTTACTGTCGTTTCACTCTTTCGACAAATGTACTTATTGCAAGTCGCTTTGAGAAAATAAATGTAAATGTAATGTAAATGATTGACTCATGTACTCTATGATGTATTATAAACTCACTCTTTGGCGATGGTGTTCCTGTTGAAGGATCTTCTCGCTCTTCATGTGCTCTGAGAATGAAGAGAACTGGACCACAGAGAAGGATAGCCGGGCCGCCTGTCTTCTGAAAGAGTCCAGCAGCTGAACGCAGAGATGTAGGCAGAAGCAGAAGTTGGTCAGTGATGGTGATGAGAGAAGATGTCAAGGGAACACATCTATAATGCTGGCTCTATTTGACATGATATTTGTGACAGGAACATGTTTTTCATTGTGAATGTATATATATATATATATATATATATATATAGATTCAGAATAGTGCTGTTCCTCAGCACTATTCCTAGAGCCAACCACAACTTCACTTTCACCTCTTTGTCTGATCTGTGCCACTGCTGATTGGATGGATTAATGGAGATGTCAGCGCGTTTTCCAATGAACGTCACTGACTGTCCAGACCTTTGTAGCACATCAGAAAACCTGAAGAAATGTTGAAAAGTTGAAAAAGAGTTCACAGTTTAGGAAAGACAGCATAGAAAACTACAACAGAGGGGAAACGATTTGTCTTTGGCCGTTGTTTCTGGGCGGCAGTAGCTCAGGAGGTAGAGCGGTTGTCTGGCAACCGGAAGGTTGCTGGTTCGATCCCCGGCTCTGCCTAGCTAATTGTCAAGGTGTCCCGGAGAAAGACACCTAACCCCAACTGCTCCCAACGAGCTGTTACCTTGCATGGTTGACACCACTGTCGGTGTATGAATGTGTGTATGAATGGGTGAATGTGTGACAATGTAAAGCACTTTGGATAAAAGCGTTATATAAATGCAGTCCATTTACCATCCATTTTTAAATGCAGGTTTTCACAGAATCTAAGGGTACTTCTCTTCTATTTGTCTTGGTGTAGATGATAGTGGTGATGGTGCAGTGGTCTTACCTGGTACTCAGGGTGGGTTGAACATCAGGGGGCTTAGAGGCAGTCAGGCTCTCACCCCATAACTCCTTGATATGGCGCTCTACAACCTGAACAAACAGGTCAATAATGTCAACTACTCTGGCTTCATAAAGTCATTATAAGGTGTGTGATTGAGTGGGGAATAAAAAGGCGTATAGTGAAAGACGTTACCTGTCGAGGTCCTGCTTTAATAAAATACTGGGCCAACTCCAGAGCAGCAGAGGCGTCCTCCGTAGGGTCATGACCGCTTTCCTCCGTTTGGATTTGCTTCCTAAAATGTGAGTCAATTAACCAAACATTAGCTGGAGCAAAGTTGATGTACAAACACTTGCATCAACACGAACATATACTGTACATAACCACAAGCACACACAAACATACACACAGAATCGGAGCTCGACCCAGAAAGAAGCACTTACCCGAGAACAGTCTCAGCTAGGACCTTGAGTTTAAACCTCTGTCCAAACTCTTTCCTGTACAGCAGCGAGGTGTCAATCACATGAGGATGAATCAACTGTGTGAGAGAATAAAGAGCAGAACACGATGAAGCATCGCCACACAAAACATGGCTACGCCACCCATAACCGAAAAAAGATTGGAAATCAGCTCATTCAAATTATATTTGATCAATAACCGCTCATTTTCAGAAGCCAGCCACTCACTTTAAGAGCCATGAGGTCATTTTCCAGGGAATGTCCGACCAGGACTGTGTCCCGCGGCAACAGACTCAGTAGCTTCATTTGAACATCGCTGACGTTGGTGGTGATTGGTCGCAACATGGCGGCAGTAATTCCAGAGAACCTATCAGTAAACAGACCCATCAGATTACATCCATGGCGATAACTATAGAATTTGAAACACTGCATAGTAACTTGTTAGTGTGGGGTTAAATATACCGGGTGAGATAGTCGAGGATACGGTTTGGAGGTCGGACAAGGTCGTCGAGCACACATTTGCCACTGCTATCCACCAGAGAAATGCGGGCCAACTCGTACCCTTTTTCTGTTAAACACTGAAATCCATTTACAATCATAAGACTTGTGGAAGGGCCCTGTCGATTTATATTTTTAGGCCTTTAGTGAGTCTTACCATCTCACAGTCCAGTCCGTAGAGAGGACTGCTGTCCATTACATAATCTGCACTGTCTGTAGATACAAAGTCCTCAAAGCCCCTAACGCCTGTAAAAGACATGAAAGATATGCTGGACTGAGCAGAGTCGGAAAAGGACATGGGAAATAAAACAAGAGCAGGATTTTAGACAGCGTTACCTCTCACAGGGAAGTGTCCTTTGGTCATCTCTTCCTGTGTGAGAGTGTACGCTGTTAGCCCCTTCACCTCCATCCCAAACCTCCTGATTACTGGATGCAATCTCACCACTGGCGAAAAGAAATTATTTACATATGCATATTTATAACGGTATAGAAAGCAGCAAGTTAGGCGTTAGGCTGAATAGGCTCTAAATGCATTTGAAAACCTACCATCTCGGAGCTGATTGATTTCCTGGTCCCTTTGAGCCAAGCAGGAACTCACAGATTCAGGAACTTTACTGCTAAAGATCCCAGACAGTAAGTCAGTAGCCGATGGTGTGAAAGTGAGCCTCTAAAAAAAGTTACAGATTGTACACAAGAGATTAAACTCAAAGAAATCGAAACTTGTTGTGGGCCGACGGGGTTGGCCCAGAATCAAATCTATTGATGCTAGAAAAGTTTGTGATCGACCCAAGAGTGGAAACTGGCGAGCCGACAAATCAATGCCAACACCTTTCTATGCAATGGATGGCCTTGTGTGTATTGTTAACACACGGTACCACCATGATACATACATTACATGTTTGTCATGTATCATCACATAGCTGTTAAATATATTTGAATGTGTAATGCGTACTGTGGTGTAGTTGGTTCTGAGGTGTTGCAGAGTCAAGAAGTGTTTGTAAAAAAGACACTGAGTCAGGCCATCGAGGACGACAATGTTCACCCCTTGTATGTCCTTCTGGTGATGGAGACGACCCCAACTGAAAAAGACAAATACGCAAGAGAGGTGCATTAGACTAAAGGTGTGATTAATGATGAGGTTGAAAGGACTACCGGCAGTTTACCTTGGTTGTTGGGCACCGTTGTTTTTCCCCAGTGCAGCGAAGTGCAGCAGTTCTGTTAACATGTCCAACGTCACCTGTTGCTGGAGGTGTGTGAATGGGACAGAGATCCTCGGGGGTTGACGAACAGCACACTCGGTGTCTGTTATCTGCCTTTTACTTTTTGTTTCTTGTGACGATGTTGATGTGTTTTCTTTTCTTTTCCTTGCCGAGGAGGATAGTGTTGGTGGTGGGCTCATTTTTAAGATGAAACATTGGCTAGAAGAAGGAAGACATCTCATTTAGAAATCCCAGTTAATGGGTTAAACACTGCTGATTCAGGTCTGATCCGTTTACCATTTAGTACATCGTTGAATGTTACCTATATTTTATGTACTTGATTATTTCCTCATATGGTAACAAGTTGTGGCGCTGTATGGCTTTGACAACCCCACAATGCAACCATTGAAGGAAGCGCAGTGCCATGTGGACAGCATGCTTCCAGAGGAAATGAATGGAGAAGCGTTGTAGTAAATAATGACCCAAGGGCCGTGGTTAAATTCATGTATTCACCATTGGGTACGTGTTGAACAACTGATGCTATGTCTATGACATCGATGGGAAGCCATGGAAACCAAAAAATATATTAGGTATAATAACCGAACTGAAACCACTCGACTTTTTTACGCGTTTCCTTGAATACCGGCGATGTAAACAAACCAGGTTGTTTGCAGTGTATTTCCGGTTATTATTTTCAAATTAAAACTCAGCAAATGTATACACACTACATTACAACGTCAATATCATTCCTACAAACGACCAAATAGACTAAAATCTAGTGTGTTGTGTTCCCCCAACAAATGGGGGAAGATTAATTAACATTTTTTGTATTGATGCTTTTGTTCTACAACTGTGTTCTAAACATAGGTGAACATTTTAAATAACACTTTTAATTTGATGGGAAATACAACGCTGTTCCGCGTTCTGATCTACTTGTGTAGTTGTTCGATGTTCTCTTTGCTGTTAAAATGTCTTACAGACCAAACAAATCGATGAGATAACTAAATGGCTTTTTTAAATTCTGTATACCGCGAACTGCAACACAGCACTTTCTTGTAAAAGTGTAAAATGTTCTACAATAGTGTAACCTGCGATCGAACAAAAGCGTATCTCAAATATCAAGATTATGCATGATTATGCAAGCATGGCGACAAAGAAATTGGCCAAGTACGGACTTTGTATTGTTTACACATTACAACATTCTTCGTTGTTAATTAATGGGTCAGCACTTATTTTTGTCTTTAGACCACTTTAGACCATTTTCTTGTTAAGGCACATTACTTGTGAGTGCGGCTTTTGTAAATATATCACATTTCTACACCACAGACAACTGGGATTATTGAGGCAGCGCAGCCAGTCCACTGGAAATATGGCATCACTTGTCTGTAGTAAGTGGAGTATTAGGACGTGTCATAGATATTTGAGATGTTTTCATTTGTTTCATGTTTATTCATTTTGTTCTTGTTAACCTTCTTTTTAGAGCAAACATTTTCATACTTGATTGTGATAGACTTTGAGTCCACATGCTGGACAGAGAAAAACAATTATGGCCAAGAAATAAGTAAGTCTTGTCTTTTGATCAGACATCAAAATCTCCAACCGTTTTCCCCTTTCTGTTGAAACTTACATATTGTCCTCTCTCTAGTTGAGTTTCCTGCAGTTCTACTCAACACATCCACAGGGGAAATAGACTCTGAGTTCCATACCTACGTCCAGCCGCAAGAGCACCCAGTTCTCTCTGAATTCTGCACTGAGTTGACCGGCATTACACAGGTATTTCTTTTTCACAAATATGCATACACAACAAACGTTCAGATTGTGCAGCAGGTCCTGAATGTCTTCTCTAACGTATTTATCTTCCAGGGGCAGGTGGAAGCGGGGGTTCCCCTCCACATCGGTCTCTCTCGGTTCGGCCGCTGGTTACGGGCCCTGCAGCTTCAGAAGGGGTTGGCCTTCCCAGGGGAACGACCATCGTCCACTTCCTCAGCCCCGCAAAAGCCCTGTGCCTTTCTCACATGGTCAGGTAATGGCATTTATTTTTGTACACCCATTATCATTCTTTACTCCAAAATGTTCTTGGATTTTGCTTATGTTTTCACACAGGGATATGTATGAAAGTTTTTTTAGAGATCATCTATGCCAGGGGTGTCAAACATATGGCCCGCGGGCCGGATCCGGCCCATTGCGATGTTCAATCCGGCCCGCGAGCAAATTCCAAAAATCATGGAAACTGAAAACGAATTTTCAGAGTAGAATTTGAAAAATTCATCACCGATCATTTTCTTTTTGTCGATTTTTCAGTACTTTCTTAGATCTCATATTTTTACTTTGCATCAGTGAAGCTAAGAATTTTGACATCATATTGATAACAAAGCTCATCGATTGCCGTGATAATATATTTTCCGTCTAAAAAAACAGTTTTGAAACTCCTTTATGTCTGTACCATTCTATTCCGTATTTTATTTGTAGATGTTTGTCATATCACAAAAATCGAATTGCTGAAATTTACGTTTAAAAAAAAAAAGTTTTTTCTCAAAATGTCGATATCACGACTAGATCAGTCAAATTTTTTGCTCTTCAAGTGAAATTCTGAGCTAATAATTACAAAAAAAGCAAAAATTCGAAACTAGGTTATACCGTAATATGAGATGCTTGCCAATATTATCTAGAATCGATTATCTACAAATACCTCAACTTCTAAATATTGTATTACTTCGTTCAATATCATATTTTTTTGATTAGCCTTCGTGAGATGGGTAATCGGGAAAACTGATAAATCATTTGTTTTTTAACCTAATAAAATCCGAATTTCCATAAAGAATCTCAAACGTTGGATATCTTCGCCATTATGGTGCAAAAATAATCATCTGATGAAAAAAAATCTATTGTCACAGTTCATTTTTCTCGTCAATTTCACATTAAAAAGTGGGAAAAAGACAGTTTCTTCAAAAGTTACACTAATAATGACAAATGCATATTGCTTTATTGCCTTTTTTCACATAATTCAAACAAAAAAATCAAATAATAAGATCGTCTTATTTCTATGAGCGCCGCATCAGAAATGTACTTCTACACGTCAGCTTTGACAGCGCGCTTCTGGCACGCGACGATAACAGATCCGGCCCGCCTGAGATTGAATTTGCTCCATCCGGCCCGAGATCCCGAATGAGTTTGACACCCCTGATCTATGCCTTGAATTGGTTTATTTAAAAAGGGGCAAATTGTACGGTTTTGTGCACACAGTGTGAACTATCAAAGTTAAAATGAAACAAAAAAT
This sequence comes from Bathygadus melanobranchus, assembly GCA_900302375.1. NCBI lineage: Eukaryota > Metazoa > Chordata > Actinopteri > Gadiformes > Macrouridae > Bathygadus > Bathygadus melanobranchus. Next base: position 22,607 of record OMKP01056171.1, on the reverse strand, counting down.
AATGTATGTAATGTTTTTGTTATTGGTGTGTGTATGTATTAGACTGGGACCTTGCGGTGTGCCTGCAGTATGAGTGTAAACGCAAGCAGCTCCACAAGCCTGATGTGCTTAACAGCTGGATCGACCTCAGAGCCACTTACAGAGTTTGTAGTCTCTCTCTATTTGTCTTTCTTTCTGTCTGTCTCTCACCCAGTGTTTTTGCTCCTTGTGCTTCATGTTTTTACAAAGCCTTGGATGTCTTTTCCAGCTTTTTTACAACAGAAAGCCCAAGGGACTAAATGGGGCGCTGCAAGATTTAGGGATCCAGTTTTCTGGACGAGAGCACTCCGGTAGAGTGGTCAATATGAAATACTTTTTCATTACGTTTTCCATCGTTATTTCTCTCATGGATCTTTTAACTTTTCTTTGTTTGTCTCCTTTGTTTTTCTTCTTCAGGCCTGGATGATTCCCGTAATACTGCTCAGCTGGCATTGAGGATGATGAAGGATGGCTGTGTGATGAAGCTCACCAGAACACAGGAGAGGGTGAGTGGCTGCCTGACAACCCCCCCACTCCTAACTGCTCCCCTGGCTTTCTCCCCCAAGAATCCTTCCAGGTGACCATCGATCCCTTCTCTATCTAACACGAGTGATTCCATCTTTTCCATGTAACCCTACTTTTATCAGTAATTGCAGCTTGTTTGCTTCTGGTCTGATCTTTCTTTCTTTCTTATTGAGGCTACTAATGGAATGCATTTATTTTGTCTTATTTGAGATGGTTCGCTAAATGCTAGTGCACATTTAGTAAGAGTGGAGATTTAAATTCTGTGTATAGAACACACACAGGTTATCTTTTAATGACTTGCAGAGTTTGCGTCTCTCTCACTCACACTAGGCGCCAGTGAAGTCCAAGGCCCAGTTTGGCAACGCTGCCGTGGTTGCCAAAGACATGGACAAAGATGAAAAGTCCAAAAGCCCTCAAGGATCACTTCAGATAACGTGTTCAAATACCAATGTCCCGCTTACGGACACAAAGGATAATGTAAAATCAATAGAGGAACTTTTTCAAGACTATAAAAGCATGGGCTCCCCGAGGACGCTACTGAATGGCACCACTACACCTCTGCTGGGAAAGGGCAGCGCTGCAGGTGAAAGGATGACCCTGGACCTTTTCTCTCCGGTCCTGGTAAATGCTCCTTCACGATGGGACAATAGTCACAGTGTGGTTCTGTGCCCCACCACCGTGGGACGCATATCACACCTGCGGCAGGGCCATCTGACCTTTGAACCACGCGCAGCGGCACTGGGACACACGAAAGACCACACTGAGACGGATGTCACGGTTGAAACAGAGGAGGGTTACGGTTGCTATGACTACGTGGTGTTGGATGGTGGTGATGACTTGTATGAGGAGAAAGGATTACTTGACACAGAGGACGCGTGCCGTAATTTCTCTGAGCGTACATTGCGTTATTTGTCAAAGGAGAAAGGATTACTTGACACAGAGGACGCGTGCCGTAGTTTCTCTGAGCGTACATTGCGTTATATGTCAAAGGAGAAAGGATTACTTGACACAGCGGACGCGTGCCGTAATTTCTCTGAGCGTACATTGCGTTATATGTCAAAGGAGAAAGGATTACTTGACACAGCGGACGCGTGCCGTAATTTCTCTGAGCGTACATTGCGTTATATGTCAAAGGAGAAAGGATTACTTGACACAGAGGACGCGTGCCGTAGTTTCTCTGAGCGTACATTGCGTTATTTGTCAAACGTGCCGAAATACATAAATTCCTCAACAAATTCCTCTCATAAAATACTCATTCCTCAACAAATCAATGTAATCTCCAACAACAATTTAGCGAAGACTGCTTGTGTTGAGAGAATAGGAAACGCCCATAAACTAGAAGCTAGGTGCTCATCTAATAACAAAAGGCCACCCTCTTTTGGCTCTGTAAATGAAATCAGACAGCCCCTTAATGTCTCATTGGCAAATACATCAGCTCTAAGATCAAATACAACAATATCAAATCACCCCAAAGTAATATCCAGAAATGGAACATGGACCTTGTCCTCACTCGTCACTCCCAAGGCCTGTGTCCCAGAGAGGGCTTCGGTTTCCACCGTGTTCATAAAGCCCAGGCCGGGCATCATACAGCACAACACAACCAGAACATTCTCAAAGAAACCCAGCGGAGAGGAGACAGGCCTGTTTACCTATAGGGACTCGGCAGCAACTCCCCGTCCTGCCTCCACTCTTTCTCTCTGCACCCCACAGAGTGCCGTCCCCTCTCTCTCGAGCAACCCCACCTCTAGTCGATCATGCCAGTTGCCCACCAGGCGTTCATCCCTTCTACATCCACCCAGGCCAGGGCCACCCAAGATCACTGCTCCGCTGTGTGGGTGCGGGCGCCGGGCGAAGCGACAGACCGTGTGCAACGGCGGTCCAAATCATGGACGTGGATTCTATTGCTGTCCTGTGCGCCGGTCGGGCACCGGGAACATGATTCACAACGGCTGCACGTTCTTTAAGTGGGAGTCAGCTTTGATTAAGGACACCTCACCAGCCAATTCATGTGTCCAGTCTTCGTTGTCTCTACATGTACTTCATCATCCACATCAGTCATCAGCGTCAAGGAAGAGCTACTAACTAGTGGAAACAAGCTAGGAAAATTAGATCCATTAGATATGATTTCAATGAGAAGTCGTGTATGTGTTTGTTGCAAACCATTTTTCAAAAATTAATGTGTAATGAGAGTTGCTGTTATGATATGAATTATGTAAACCGGATTCATTCATTGAAAAAATGTATGACTTGTATGATTGTTCGAATGTATGATGAATTAATGCTATGACAGATTGTAGACTAATGAAATAATATAATGTTTTTATGTAAATAAATGACTAATTATTATTTTGTAAATAAATGGCAGTTAATTACTGACATTAAGCGTACATGTAAAGTTTTATTCTGACTATGAAAGGCGTGCATGGCGACGAGCGGTGTTCGATTAAATTTGTCCCTTCTCGTACGTCGTAGGACAGGAACCGGACCACCTGTTTTAAAACGCGTTTCCGACATGGACGCAGTTCGCTAATCAATCAATTCGTAGTCTGTAACCTTCATTCTATGTTAGTTCGAGATTAATTTGAGTTCTGCTATGTTCGCTTTTTGCTTAAGAGACACGTCTGCTATGTACACGAACTACTAAAGTTAGCAGAGCGACGCACCGTAGCTGCTATTAGACGACTTGCTAACCAAAGCATTAGCAAGCAATCCGGAGAGTTTCCAACTTCGCCTTGTATTTCTAAAATACGATTAAGTGCGTAACAATGTCAGCGGATAATGACAAGAAACGCAGCAAAAGGCGATACGTGGCCGTCCGTGGGAATAAGCGCTTTAAGGGGTCGAAGGAGCTCGAGGTGGGCATGCAAGGCATCCTCATCACATGCAACATGAATGAGAGGAAATGCACGTCGGAGGCGTACAGTCTGCTCAGCGAGTATGCAGATAAACTGTATGGACCAGAGAAGGTAAACACAATAATGAACCTCTCTTAATGCACACTTCAAATGTCGGTTTGTTTGACAGGTATGTCGTAGTCCACATGAACGATGTACAGTGACATCGCCAGTGTGGTGCAATTATGAACGTTGATTGCATAACAGCGCGTATAAAGCTACACGTTTGATTCTAGATACAAGATTGTGACGGAAGCAACAGCGAAGAGGAAGATGATGCTGAAGCAGCTCTGAAGAAGGAGGTGGCTCAGCTGAAAAACACTGGGAAGGCAGAGAAGCGCTTCCAGGCTCTGGCCAGTGGAGCGAACAATGTTGTCTTCATGAGGACCCACAATGTGGGTACGTGAAGAAAATAATTGGCAACTTTATTTACTTCATGTATTTACTTTAATATATTACTAAACCATCTGGTTTATTGTGCTCCTCCTATTGAACGCATTTTCTTGTTGCTCGCCTAGAACCCGACAAGTTGGTGCATCACATCCTGTCGGACCTTCACGCCACTAAGAAGAAAAAGTCCCGCGTCATTCTCAGGATGCTGCCAGTGAGATGACATCTTATATGCACACAGTTTGTAGATGATGTCCTCTAAATGTTAGTAGTTTGCATTGATACGCCTGTTGTCTACAATATGCCCCACGTGACCGCCACTGTTCTGTTTTCTAGGTAAGTGGAACATGCAAGGCCTTCCAGGAAGACATGGATAAGTATCTGCCCACGTTCCTGGAGCCATGGTTCAAAACGCCCAATCATGCCACCTACCAGATTGCCTTCAAGGCGCGGAACAGCAATCATAACAAGAGGGATGACATAATCAAATCGATCGCAGGTATTCCCTTCAGCTTTTCTTTTACTAGAATGTCTTAGAATGTCTCAAACTTTAGATTAACAACTAAAGTCTGATGGCAGGCGAGCTCAAATCTGTGTTTTCATTTTCTTTTGCTTCAAATTGTTTCGATCAATCATGTGTCCTGGGGGGGCGGGGATCTGTACATCCGTGTTACACAGAATGGGTCTCGAGTCGACTGGAAACGGAACCACAACAAACGTGATATGGTTGACCATCGATTGGACGTTTTAACAATAACTAAACATCTGTTGTTGCTGCCTACACTTTTTTTTCTCCAGATGTAAGAAAACATCCTAACCCTGTTTGGTATAGACCTCAACAAACATCACATCATCATTCCCACTAATAGTGAATCATATCGCTATCACACTTTTTTTTTTACCATATCGTTCAGCCCTAGGAGTGTCCTGTATATTTATAGATGCTGTTTAATAGTGTTCTGATAATTAAAATCTCTATTCCAGTTATTCGATTGACATGTTATTTGTCATTTTCTTGTTCCCGTAGGTCTAGTGGGGAATATGAACCCCAAGAACAAGGTGGATCTGACCAACCCAGAGCTCAGCATCATCGTAGAAGTCATCAAGTCGGTGTGCTGCCTCAGCGTGGTGCCGGACTACGCGCTCTACAGGAAGTACAATCTCCAGGAGGTGGTCAAAGAGGACGCTCCCAAGCCGGATGCTGCGGACGTGAAAGAGGGTCAGAAGGCGACGGATCACAGCGGCATCGCAGATGTCGCTGAAGCAGAAGAACAGACGGATAAACAAGCAGGGGACATTAAAGTTCCCGGAAATGACAAACCGGTTGAGGAGGAGACAGAAGAAGAAAAGTGATGGTCTGCGTGAAAGGGACGCTTTTATTTTAACAAAGGTTGTAGAAACATCAGCCAAGATGGCATTTTAGGCCTCCATTACATTTGTTTTAAATACAATACAAACAGTTGGTAAATAAGCTGAACTGGTTTTTCCTACATTAATAGTTCTGTGTGATTATTTTGGATACTGCAACCTCTGTGATTGTGTTTCTCAAAAGGAAAAACAATAAAGTGGCGTGCTTTTAGTTTCATTTCTGTTGTGTGTCTTTTTGAGCGGTATGAAGAACAGGTCCTCCAGATGCATATACTCCACAAGGTGGGGTCAACCGGTCATTGTGGTGAGGTGGATTTATTGGGGATGCTGGTTTGATGTCTGATTCATCCGTTTAAAATGTATAGACCCCACTTTCCTTGTTGCTGTCTTGTTTTGCAGACCTAGGTGCGTGGGGTCGTTCACTAAATGGGACACACCTGAAAATGCCTATTGTACAGATTTGTGTCCTGCCAGAGTTACTTTCAAGTAATGAACATTTTAACTGGCGTTTTTGGTGATGACTTTGTTGTGGTTTTTACCATAAACCAGGTTGTAACGCCTGTTCTGGAAGGATGTGTCAAATGACTTGAGCTGGCATGTCTCTGACCCATACTAACTTCCTGTCACATACACATACTACTTACTACACGAATTGTGCATTTGCCTCTACTCAATAGTTTAACAGGTTTTTTTTTTTCTAGTAATCTCAACTACAATTAATGACTCATCATAAAATATGCTTTGGATTTGAGCAATGAGATTAAAAAAAGGTGCATTACATGTTAAATATAGCTACAGGCAGATTAAAAGAACCAATAATATTCATTATATTGGTAATGAACTGTTACAAATATTCCCTTGGTTGTTTTAATTGCTCCTGTGAGAAACAAGTTTTGTCTATCTACAGGCCCTGTAGAAACCTGTACATTTCTGGCAACCACAATTGCAGGCTTATCCACTATACAGGTGAAATGTCACAGCCACATGTAACAATTGCATTCGCAGGTGGATGTTCAGCGGCCCCCTGGGGTCAGGATTAACGTCTGTCGGTCTAGTTCCATACCTGACCTTTATGATGCTCTCTAGGGGCTCATTTGTCTTCTGTCACCCAGACAGTAACCTCAACCCCCTCAGCAATGAGGAAGTCTCTCTCTCTCTCTCTCTCTCTATAGTGAAATGTTAGTTTTTGAAATGTCTAATTAATTACAGTTCTATAAACAGATTATCTAGTGATTTGTCACAGTTTTAGTGGGAAAAAATAACATGTATTAAGAGAGGGTGTGTGAGTGTGTACACTTCTATATGTGTGAGTGCTTGCATGTGTGCGTGTTTGTGTTTGTGCCTGCATGCGTGCAGGCACAAACAGTGTGAGCTTGTGTTGCTCGTATGTGTGATATCTCATTGTGTGAATGGCAGATGGTTTGGGTTTATTGAGAATTGCTTATCAACAACAATGTTTATCAGCAGCAGCGTTTTGGACTTAACAGAGCCTATATCCAGAGATTTGTTGGGAACTCCGAATAGGACATTTCAATATTCCAGACGGGTGGTGATGAGGGCATGAGTTGAGTGATGGGCAGAGTCTAGAGATGTTTCTGGAAGGTGGAGGAAGGCAAATTTGATGATGGGCTTAATGTGGGGAACAAATGTGAGGAATCCAGAACCACACCCAGGTTGCAGGGAAAGCAAGTTATATTTATCAAAGATTGAATGGAAACCATAGGGAGCAGAATGGAAAGTCTGCAGGCGTTTTTCACACATATCCCTAATGCAGATAGATAGAGATAAGGTTGAAAATCGGTCGAAAGTTATCCTTAGATTTAGTTATTTATATGCCCGCCATTAGTCACTGAAATCATCCACTTTTTGTGCAGTGCACTTCTGGAAGGATTCATTTGATGAAGGACATGACAACTGATACCCCTCTCCATCAAGGCGTTGGCCTGAGAACATCACAACATGATGTGATGTTCACATAGCATATGGAGCACAGTGACGTCCTGTTTACTTGAATCTTGAATATTTGCATTGGATCTCTTCATAAAATACTGTTGTAGTTTCACATTGACTTTCTCTCTCTCACCATTAGACACATGGTCAGTGACGTCTCCAATCCTTCTAAATGGTGATTTCAGGTCGGCTAAATGCAGCTATATGCACATTCTTTACAAATCAAGCATCATTTAAGTGGTTTGATATGGGTCTATCTTTTCTGTTCTGTCTTCCCTGACCAGACTGAAAGCTCCGGTGTCTTGAGGACACTTTTATTTTGTAAAAAGACATGGCTTGACTGGAGACTCATTCTGACTGCAGACTCATACTATGGAGTTCATGTGTCACTAGGGGAGTATCTTGACTGTGATGTGTGTCAGAACAATTTCTTTCTGTTTTGATTTTTTGAAGGGATTTTCTTCTCCTCGGCCTCAGTGGCACATCACCCATAATCCTTTGTGTTGTCTGCCTGACTCCCCCCTGACCCCTCACCCCCCCTCCTTTTCCTTTAATTCATATAACCTCAAGGAGTGACAAATACAGACTGGACTTCATTATTAAAGGAGTTGGGTGTTACTGCCAGGTTCTGCTGTGGCTTACTCTGAAAATGTCCTATAGTTTAAGAAATACTTTGTCGTGCCTTATTGCCTGTATCTGGTACAGTGTGTGTCCCATTCTCTGTGAGCGTGCTAGGTGTCAGGTGTGTGTGTGTGTGTGTGTGTGGATGTCTTTAGAGTCCTCTATAACTGTCTCACTATAGGCTCACCATAGGGCCCTAGTGGGACTGTTGGTTGGGAGCAGTGCGGAGGTAAGACATTATATAACCTACTATAACTTTAAAGTATACAAAGTAAGTATACAAAAAAAGCCATTTTTACATCCCATCATGGCTTTCCTTACAGTTTTGTGCGGTGGAACTGAAGAACCGGCACTCTGTGGAGGTTCTTATATACAGGCCTTTGGCAAACTGACACAGGAAACACATTTTAGCATAATGCTAACAAGGACCTTGACAATTAGGTAGACAGGGGAGGTTGACAAGGCGAGGGCCAAGGCTAGAGGTGGCGCTTTAGTGAGGATGTGAAGTGAAAGGAGAAAGAATGAGGGTAAGAGGAGAGGTGGGACGGGGCCATCAGCTGTCTGTCTCCATAAGCTTTGCTTGTTTCTTTTCTCTCTTCTCTTTCTGTAGACAGTCCATGGTTAAGGATGACGTAAAACCCAGTCACCCTGTAGCATTTTTCGTGTTGATGTTTCTAAAAACCAGTATTTGGACTGCGACACATGTTGTATCCTTGGATGACTGTTCTGAGTTAATTGCAATTTGAAACAAACCAGAGACAGAGTTTTTTTCCTTCCCAGTGGACTGACGTACACTGCGGTAAGTCATTAATCCCCATCGCTTTTTTATTCTTCAATCATTTATTCATAATATACATATCGGAAATGTATTCCAACATCTCATCCTCTGAATGAATTTCTTCAGAATGTGTTCTTTTTGAAGCAGTTACATTTCACAAACAATAGATAATTACCTCTGAAGTATATGCTGGCCCCTCATACGGATATACATATTAACAGGATTGTAGATGGTTACTGACCAGCTGTCAGGGAGGGAAAGAGAGAGACAGAAGGAACCCGGGGAGACAGCGATGAACGATAAAACAACCGTATTTTACCAAGACTGTCGACCGAAACTCCAACCAAGGTAGCAGTGAAGAGGGCATCGCAACGCTCAAAAATATCATCTTGGACAATGGAATGAGATGGAAAACGGGTGGGAATAACGAACGTCACAATGAAGGAAGCTGTTTAAAATACAACATCAAACACTGCAGGCACAGCAGGGGGCTTGTGGCTGCACCCGGCTGAGGGATGGGTTTTTGTGGGTGGGTGCAGCGTGCGTGTTTGAGTTTTGTGTTGGGCCAATAATCCATCCATGTGCAGTCACAATAGCCACCAAAGAGGGTTACAAGGCACGCTTGGCTCTGTTTTCACGTACCTTTTCTCCCTGTACGCGCACGCCCAGATGGACATACAGTCTCACACGGAGACTTTCTTTGATGATTGTCGATAGTGCTGCGTGATGATGTCATACGGCAGAGAGCAAAGGGAGGGGAGGCATGATCAAAGGCGCGAGGGAGGGGATGAAGAGGCAGGAGAGGATATCCAAGACAAACAACGGGACAAAGATGGCGACTGCTTCCACTGCGGGACGTGTGATAGCCCTGCGACCACAGGACCGCCAAGAGGAACCCTCTTCTCCCGGCCGCCTCGTGCATTGCTGCCATTCTTACAAGATGGCCATGACACACTGGAACCACCAAGCCACCGTCAGTCGTCACCACCACCACTGCCATCGCCGGGCTAACATGGTAAGATCCCAGCCTTTTCCTTCGCTCGCTCTCTCCTCCTCCACTATTTAACCATCAAACCTCTATGCCCGGTTGACTGTTTCCGTTGCAAAATCCAGTATTTATTTTTTGATTGTGTATCGTGTTTTTTTTTTTCATTCATTCTCATAACACATTTCTTTCCCCTTTTCCTTCTTTTTTTCCTCCCTCTTTCATCATGGTCCTTTAGACTGGTAATGCAGGCCTCTCCTGGCCATCAAAGGCAGCACATCAATTGCTTTGACTCCCAAGTGAGTGTGTGCGAGAGGGCCAGAAAAAGAAAAGAAAATTGTATCAAAGATCAAGACACGCTTTCAGGGCTGATTTTGGCCTTGCTTGGGCTTCCCTCTCCATCATCCCACAACTGCTCTTGTTTTACCACTGCTCATTGTCTCCGAATCCATCTGCAATTTCATCCGATCGCCCGCCGGTCTGTAGCTCCACATTTGCTCTGAAATAAAATCAGGTGCGAATGGAGGGAAAGCACGCAAAGATGTGTGTCTTTATTTATTTATTCTGCTTTCTTTGATTATATTCTCTGGCTGGCAGACAACAGGGCCAGCGCTGTACCCTATGATGACAATACGTGAAACAATATTTGAATAAGCAGCAGGAGGGAAGCCTGCTAATCCACTGTGGCTAATCCAGTATTGGTGGAGGCCATATTGGTAGCTGGCGTATTCAGCGCCATCACAATACACATCAGCAGGGCGCCATGGCAGATATGCTGACACTCCTTTACTTTAGCTTTAGCACGGAAAGGCCAGCAGATGGATGGATGGGTGGATGGATAGATGGAGGGAGAGATGGATGATGGAGGAATTGATAGGAGGATGGATACGCACAAAAGGCTGGATAGATGGATGGAGAGATAAGAGGAAGGATGACAGATGGATGTTGATTTATTTATTTATCTGAATAATGTCATTAATATAAATGTATCGCTGATCGCTGCAATGAAAATGTTGTTGAAATTGTTGTTGAAAATTTTTGAAAATGTTGAGGAAAGCACATATTTTCTATATACATTTTCTTGGTAGATTATATGATGTTCTTGACAAACTTAAAACGCATAAAATGGCTTCATGTAATCACAGACTATATTGTATATGTCCCATCGGTGGCCTTTGTTTCAGGGCTGTGTGTGTAACCACACGATACCTATTAAAAATACTTCACTCCCTCTGACCGCCTTAAGGAGCGCAGGACTGATACTCTTTCAATAGGTACATAATGAAGATTTCACTCTCTCACTGAGTATCTAAATGGGCCTTTGTGTCAGGAGGCCCCCAAGAGATAAGCTTGTTTCTGACAGGCCTTGGTACAAACGCCTAAATCTACTCTGACAGCTGGAACAAAGGATCCTAAGCTGGACCAGTAGGCCAACAAAGAGCTCGATGTTGTTGGTCTAAGAACTCTCTCTCAATTCAAGAAATACATTTTTTGTTTGCATTAAGAAAGCATGTATATAGCTGCTGCGCTCCGATAAACGCAGGGCATTGTTTTACCACTGCCACAGTGAAATAGCATGATATAGTATGTTTATCTCTGGGAAACGCAGTATAGCTCATCATCAAAGGTTTCGCACAAATCAATAAATCAGAGTTAAAGGCGAGAACGTCTTTCAGTAAATATGACGGATCTCCACTAGCGGGGAACTTATGCCGAGGGGCGAATGAGCGCATCCTAAGAAGCCTTTTTGCGCATATCAAATGTGCACGTGCAAAATTATCTTCAAATGTTGTTCTTATAACAGATAAATACATTCTCTTACATTCACAAATATTGCCTTTTACCTGAGGTTTGACTGAGGTGATTTCCGTGCGCATTCTAGAGCATTCAATGACAAAACGACCATTCTCACACTCTGAAATAAAGTAGTAGTTAACACATCATGTGGTTTACCTAATCGTCTCATAACAACACATCAATGTTCCACTCTCACAAAGCCCCTCGGGTGAACACCGACAGGTGTTACAGTTCCACCAGATGCGGGGCCACCAGCTGTCGGTTTGATTTTGGAGTTCTTTGATCAACTGGTTCTATCCAACGCGCTTGTCATGTCTTCAAAGCGCTGTGTTCGCATCGCGGAGGGTATGCTGACTGCTAATCAAAAAACAACACCAAAGGAAACCCTGCAGGATAATGAAGGACACAAGAATAATAGCGTGTTTGTTTTCAAGATTCGGTTGGAGTGTAACAATCTTTATCAGCTTTCCAGCAGTCAGGAGTCAATCACCAATGCTTCAACTAGCAAGACAAGCTCTTTGAATGTAAAACTCGAACATTGATTCATAGAAAAAAAAAGTAAAGTATAAACTATTGTCAAAATCTAATTAGACTTAATTATGCTTTAAATAGGCTTAAGAATTGTATTCATGTAAATGTTAACTAATTGAATTAAAAAAAATGCATTTGATATAAGAACCAGCTAATTAATTCACTTCTGTGCCTACAGAAGTGTATGCATTGTTGCAATAATTGAAACCTTTTATTAGGCTTGGATTTACATTTTAATTAATGTACATTTGAATGAATATAATAAAATCAAAATTGTATTCAATATATGAAACAGCTGCTCAATTACACCACATCTGTGCCTACAGGTATTCCCTATTATCCAGAACAGTCAAAATAAGGAAACTAAATAGAAAAGGCTACAACTATAACAAAGTTAGTGCTGTGACAGAACATTATTGACAGGGCAAACTTTAAACAAACAAAACAAACACATTTTCACATATAATTACTATCATGTACAAATGGATATTATGTTGTTTGTTTATATTTAAAAATTACTTGGATTGACTGGAATCAACAGACAAAGACAGATTGATGAACAGCATGCCATGCTGCCATGCACACACACACACACACACACGTATATATATATATAGGGTGAAAACAAGGGCCAGTTCTGTGAGTGTCTCCCCTGTGAGGTGACCTTTTCTCAGCTAAGAGCTTACAGGTGCTGCATGGGCACACACACACACACACACACACACACATTATATATTCATAAGTGCCACCATGCCCCCACCCCTCCTCACTGAGACATCACAAAAGGTCAAGTTCATTTCCCGTACCGTTCAGCCCTGCCTCCTTATAAACTCATTGTCTCTAGGGGGAGGGCAGCAGCCTCAGCAGGACCTACTGTGTGCGTGTGTGCATGCACGTGTATGTGTGTGTGTGTGTGTGTGTGTGTGTGCCATATGTGACTTCATTATACGTTAGGACGCATTAAATGTGTCCTAACGATCACATTATCGTCCTCGTTATCATGCAGGTGTTCACTGTTTGTTCTTTTACCTTGAACACATCGGCCCGTCACCCTGCGTTCCGCAGGCAGAGGGGTGTGTTTTTATGCTAGTGGAAATATTTTCAAATGTTGTCTTTTTTTGGTACTATCTAGGTCAACGTAACCATGGAAACACTGAACATCCAGAGGTGGATTGAAGCCCTGAAAGCCTGGACTCTGACTGGACCTGAGCCACCAGACCCTTACTCCGCGTGTAATCGCTTGACTTGCATCAAACCAGGTAAACCTTAGTATAGCTAGTACTTACTATTCCTTAGTTCAGATATACAATGATAACTTGGATGATCAAATACTTTTGGGCTGCGCAAAGTATTGTGTACGTGATGGACCTGATGTCTTCAATCTATATTTTCTATCTGATGTGGTCTAAAAATCTACAATTATTTAGTTTAATTTATGGTATCTTCAAATAATTGTGACTATCACTTGTATAACCTAGGCATTGTCTCTCTTTCGCTCTTTCTCTCTCCCCTTTCTCTCTTTCTCTCTCTCTCTCTTTCTGTCACACACACACATACATACACACACACACACACACAGCTTGAGCTCAATGCTGCTGACTGACTGACTGACTAACTGACTGACTGACAGCCCAGTATAGACTAGTGGAGAGCAGAACACTCAGCTGGAGGGATGCCCTCTCTCTGTTCTCCCAGTCTTCCTTCCACTAAAGATGGATTCCACAGTCTGAATACCTGCGCAAAAGTAAGGAAATTGCTTTTTAATACTAATATTTTTTAATTACTCACATGAATGACTCACATGAATTACATGGTTTTGTATTATTCTTAGGTAAATTAGCTTTAGTGCCTCAATGGAAATCAACCAAACCTATAGTGAGATTGTGTTTTTGTATAAATGATTGTATAATTAGTACTTTATTATTAGTATGATCATGATTCTGATTATTGTTTGTTGTATTATTACTATTATTATTATGGTTATTGTTGCTATAATTGTTATTGTTATATTTTTTTATTGTAGGTCCTTCTTCAAAATTGTAGCGCTGTACATACAGTATGTACATATGGTGACACTTTAACTTCAAATCAAAGCTTGCAATCAAAGCGACGCATTCCATTGACACTTTGTGTAATTACCCGTTTGTGTCGCTCGTGGCGCTGTTGAACCCATTCACATTTTCCTGCGCACAGAACCGCCCGTGATAGAAGCTAGTAGACATTGACAATAATCAATAATAGGGTTGTACAGCAATTGATACAAACGTATGCACACGTATCTTCGAAACGAATAACGAATCTTTCGGTTTTTTAAGTATTATCATTATTGGAAATTGTTGGAAATTGCTATACCCTTGGATTAGTATAATACATACACACTAAAATGCACTCCGTCAACTAGCAATTACTTTAGTACGATTAATTAAATGTCCTAACAAAAACGAGCCTTTATTCGTATGACACTTACGGAGTTAAGAGTTTGACTCGTGACTTTACCAATGGATAAAACCAGCGCGGCGCCCCTACCTGGCTTAATGTAAATCTATTGACTCTACGTCTATCACCTAACGTGCTCGCGTCACGCACAGCACGGAACGCGCACGTATTCTCTGGCTCCGTATTATTGCTCACAGAAGCCAACCACCATGGAGGGCTAAGGACTAGACGGAGGATTGTTTTCCTTATATTTTACGTTGAAACTCGGTCCTTATGTCGTGTCTGGGAGCATATAGACCACGCCAGTATCCCCGATGCGGTGGATTAAGGGGAACGGGCTTTCAGAGACGGTAGGGAGGATACTTTTGATAAAAACAACGGCCGATAGCGTAGCTGTAGCTAGCCGAAGTAGCTAGCACGGTAAGGTAGCTAGCTGGCGCTGCAGGCTGCCGCAACCAACAGAGTGGAAAAACGTGCCCTCCCGTTTTTCTCTTGTTTGATCCATGGTCGAGGGTTTGCTTAACGTCTCACCGATGTGACTACTATCGTACAAACTTGTTGCGCGTCGGCTATCCCCACTACTTTATTCAAGTAGATCGCCTATGCGGAACTTGTGAGATTTAGAAGTAACGCTACACAGGCCCGCCTTGTGTGATAGTAGAATTTGTTTCTATACCCATCCCCCCACCGCCTTTGCAGGCCAAGATGAATGAGATTCCCACTTCAAAGCACTGGCACTTGGTGGTGGCATTGCTGCAGCGCTAGGTAGCTAGTTAACGTACTCTAGTCGACCAGCCACGGGCTTCACCCCCAACTTCTTATGTCTTTGAATTTGACGCTAGTGTTAGCTTCTGTGGAGGCTAGCGGTGCGGTGTTGTGGAGTTTTAAACTTGCTCGTTAAACTTGTCTTCGGTGAGGGCTGTTTGTGACTTTGCGTGTAGCCGTTTCACTTTTAGTGTTCCCGGGTTGCAAGGATGCTGTCGCTTTTGTTTTAATTGGCAATGTAGGCAACGCTGCTAAAACACAATGTAAACAATATACCATGCTAGGTGCCCTTGGTCGCGAACAAACTTGTTTGGTTCTCGTGATGTAGTTTACACCAATCTTGCAGTGTTGAAACGTGTTCTGGAGCCTAAAGTGTGAAAGTTATTATTCTGATGAACCACTCATGTGGTTACCAATTCCTCCTCGTCGATATGTTGTATTCTATTAAGTTGTAACGGCCAGACGAGCATGAAAGTAACTAACTGAATAGAAGAAGCATGAGCATAAAAAGTGTTTAAATTATTGTGTTTTGCACATATTGGACTTGATATTTGCGTGCCTAGCACACACTTTGTTAACTATATGATATTTCTTGTCACCCATCACAGGGACACTTGTTTGTCAGCAGAATCATTGCTGGAGAGGAAGATCTGACCTTGGCTTCCTGCAATCAGAGACATGAGTGTGGTCAGAGAATTACATGGGATTGGGTACCGGGGAGGGGTTGTGGCCTCTCACAGCGGCCCCACCCACTTCACAGAGGATGCTCCACGGCCTCCGGTCCCTGGCGAGGAGGGGTCTGATGTCGATCCTCCGATCCAGTCCCAGACCCTCTACTTTCCACCGTCGTCTTCGTCCTCCAAAATGGCGGATCTGCCAAGCTACACGCCATCCTCGTCATCGGCGACCCCGCGCCGCCCAGACCTGGATCTGGGCTACGAACCCGAGGGTTCGGCCTCGCCAACGCCGCCATACTTGAAATGGGCCGAGTCACTTCACTCTCTCCTGGATGACCAGGAAGGAATCCAGCTGTTCCGTAACTTCCTGTGCCAGGAAGGGTGTGCGGACCTCCTTGACTTTTGGTTTGCCTGTTCGGGATTCCGCAAGACCAGCCAGGACAAGAGGTCCAAGCTGGCCAAGGCTATTTACAGGAAGTACATTGTAGACGGCACTGGGATTGTTTCGCGGCAGATCAAGCCCGCCACCAAGAGCTTCATCAGAGACTGTGTGGTGAGGCCACATCCAGACCCCGCCATGTTTGAACAGGTGATTACAACACGGACGCCACATTTTGTCGATTTTGAACGGCTCTTTGGTCATTACTGTTTCTTTGCAGAAACGACAAAGACCCTTAACCCTAATATTTTTTGTTGTAATAACAACAACAACTAGGAAAACTGACAAGACTACACACAACAAACCAAATATTACAGGGAGATGCCAAGCTTTCAGCCTGCGGTGGCTTCATGGTTTGCATGTAGCTCTGGTGTTTTTTGTTATTGTGAGTGTAGCTGGTCCATCCGTGCTGCTTCTTGCAGGTTTGCTTCAGATTAAAATAAGTGTAGTATTACAAATATATACATGACAAGTAAGTAGGGATACCTTTGTTATATCTTGCACTCTACCTTCAGCGATATATTGTTGTCTCCCTCCTTCGACAAATGTGTTACTTTTTTGTAAGTCGCTTCGGATAAAAGCGTCTGCCAAATGCTCTAAATGTAAATGTAAATATCTGTATTGTAGGTTGCATGAAATGGCCAATTGCACCAGGGAAAAAGCTATTTTGTTAGCCTATGCTAGCTCATGGTTGTTTCTGCCCAGAAATTCCATGTTGGTGCATCTTAAGAATGACAAATTATCATATAAGCTAGCAGGCTATCTGGTGACTGAACATTTTGACCATTAGAATGGACGATGACACACTGAGATTTGGCTATTTGCAGAGAAGACACAAAGAGTAGGCCTTTTTGCTGTAACTACTTTAAAAGATGAACCTCAACTCTTCAACATGCACTCATTTATTTGAGTAACCTGGCCACATAGCTTCTTAATTTTTCTTTCCAAATGTCCTTATCTTATTCCTATTGGATGGATGGACACAGCACAATAAATGTATGGATACTTGAACTCTTTTTAAATGTAGCTTTTTAAAATGTAAAGTGCTATCCAATTTCAGCATTGTAATCTGTGACAATGTTTGTGTCTGGGACTCAGGCCCAGACAGAGATTCAGACCACCATGGAGGAGAACACCTACCCATTGTTCCTAAAGTCCGACCTCTATCTGGAGTACACGCGGACAGGAGGGGAGAGCCCCAAGCCTAACCCCAGCGACCAGAGCCCTTCCTCGGGGATGGCCAAGCCTGTACCTGGGTACCTACCCACGCTTGCTGAGGATGAAGAGTGGAGGCAAGGCAGCGTTTTCTTTTATAATACACCACTATTTGGCTTATTAAGTTGTGCCCAATGGTAGGGCTGAACAATTCGTCAAAATATTATCGAAATTGCGTTCATTTAAATCTTGTAAATGTACCTTTATGAATGTAGTGCAGCAGAGATGGCCTACACATTTTTTTCTCCAGATGTAAGAAAACATGTTTGTTTGGTACAGACCCTGACAAATGTCACACTATGAATTTATTCGTTTTTTCAGTGAAAATTAAAATTATGATGCAAAAATTCCCACAAATAGTGAACGCAATGTCTGTCAAGATAATCGCAATATGAATGTTTTACGATATTGTTCAGCCCTAACCAGTGGCTTACTGCTCATCCTTCATCTTCTACGCTTGTTTTGCTTTGTTCACAAACCAGGTGTGGAGGCGGAGGAGGAGCTAGAGATGAGGAGCAGGAGGATGAAAGTGAGTGTGGAGAAACGCCCGCCAGTAGGCTGACTCAGCGCCTGCTGATGGAGACGGTGCCGCAGAGAACGGCGGCCAACAGGCGGAGGCAGGACGTCAGGGAGTACAGGTGTGTGTGTGTGGTGGATTCCTCATTCACCTTCTGGTGGGCGGTGGCTCGGGAGGTAGGAGCGGCTGTCAGACCTCCTGGCCAAGTTGTTGAGGTGTCCCTGAGCAAGACAACGACCCCAGCTGCTCCTGACGAGCTGGCTGTTGTCTTGCATGGTTGACGCCTTCATCTGTGAATTAATGTGTGTGTGTGTATGAATGGGTGAATGTGAGGCAGTATTGTATGGTGTTATATAAATGCAATCCAGTTACTGTTTATTCCATTTACCTTCATTGTCATGGATTGGTGCACAAGATGTGTGTTTGTGTGGGCGAGATATAATCCACCTTTTCAACCCACTATCGTGGATGTTGTGTGAGTGTGCTTTTTATTATTTTAACACCCCCGTCTCCATCTCTAGACCATGGAGGGAGCCGGTGAATCCGTACTATGTAAACATGGGCTATGCCCGAGCCCCGGTGACCAGTGCCAACGACAGCGAGCAGCAGAGCATGTCGAGTGACGCAGACACGCTTTCGTTGACAGACAGCAGTGTGTAAGTGTCTCCGCTGGATGTGTTTATTCATGAGTATTCATGGTTATGTGATGACATTGTAAGCACATAGCGCGTTGATGCTATATAACTGCTCATTCCTTCAGATGCTTACGATCTAAAGCTTGTTTTGTTGTGTGTGTGTGTGTCTGTCTGCAGAGATGGTATTCCTCCGTATAGATATCGTAAGCAGCATCGCCGTGAGATGCATGAAAGTGCCAAAGCCAATGGGCGTGTCCCCCTACCTCATATACCTGTAAGTCATTCAGAAGCCTACACTACATATACCTGTAAGTCATTCAGAAGCCTACACTACATATACCTGTAAGTCATTCAGAAGCCTACACTACATATACCTG
>OMKP01056161.1:0-13299 GCA_900302375.1 Bathygadus melanobranchus | reverse complement strand
GGAGGTCAACCAGTGCTTCAGCTGCTCAATGCTCCTACAGAGATACGGAGACAGACATAGAGAGACAGACATAGACACAGACAGACAGAGAGAGAGAGAGAAAGGAAGGGGGGTAGAGAGAAAGAGAGAGAAACAGTACATTTACATTTAGAGCATTTGGCAGACGCTTTTATCCAAAGCGACTTACAAAAAGTAGGCTATAGACAGCGAGAGAAAGTGGGAGCGAGAGAGGGGGAATAGAGAGAGAAAGTCCACAGTTCACATGGTCTCTCGCCCATCCATCTCAAACAACTAAGAGGCTTAGCTGTGTGAACCAAGATGCTAACACCACTCTATCCTGCTGGTCTGTAATTTACACTGCGATCACATTTCAGCAACTCTAGCCAGTTAGATGGGTCCACTGAGACCTCCTTTCGTCATTTAATCAACTCAAACTATTCATCAGCGAAGCTGTGCGATGTTGGCAGGCATCAGTCAATAACACTGAAGATAGCTTCAGCTCCCTCGCTAGCATGTAACTACGGCAAGGGATTTCTTCGTCCTTAACTTAGTAAATTAAATGTTTAAATGTTTGAGTGAGTGAGTAAATGTTTAAACACTTTAGGGTCATAGAGAACAGTGTTGTGTTAATGTTTATTTGGATTGGTTTTAAGATTAATTAGTTGTGCTCAGTCCATATGACTCTAAATGATAAGAAATAGTTGAATGAATGCACAGATGGAGTTATGGTGTTCAATTGTAAAACAATTGAAGAGGTCCCAATAAAGTCAAGATGTTGCTCATTTGTGTTTTATAATCTAGCATAAGCAATAGTGAGGCACAATGAATTCAGCAGAATAAAGACTCCAAACATCCTGATCGACTGGTTGTTGCCTCACTTTGCTGAAACAGCTGATGAATGGGTGAATTCTTTTCAAAGGTGTTTAAATGCCCCGCGGTTCTGAAAATAGCTGGCACATGCAGATAAGTCTGGTAAACGCACTCCATTCTCCATTTACCAGGGAACAAGACGTTCCCGCCCTCTCTTCTGTCCTCTCCTCTAATAGCAGCTCTCTACCTCTGGAGACCGGACGTTCCTACCCAGGGAGCAGAGTGCAGGCATTTTTGCATGGATTTGCATAGTGGCAGCATCGAGGAACGTATACACAGCTGGGTGGATTCATCCAGTCATTCAAATGTTCTGAATATTATATCCCCTTCCTCCTAACCTATTATAATTGGGATTATAATAGTGGGGTTGGGTGGTGTTGTGTGTTTGACGTCCTCAGTTTAAACTGTAAGCATCCTGAAGCAAGATGAACCTAACCGCTGCTCTTCAATGACATGGATCTGAACTTTGGTATAAGCATCTGCTACGTGACTAAATAGTAAATAGCAGTAAATAATTATATATACAATATAATACGGACCTGACAAGGTATATGTATGTAGGTATATGTGCACCTGAGCATTACCTGTGTTCCTTCGGTAAAACTATGAACTATGATGATGCTTCAGTTTAATTCACTTCACTTATCGAAGTGACAGTGTTCAGTGTTTTGCGTTGACACATTAAATCCAGTGTTTTCAGAGCGGCCTGTTGTTCAGGTTTGCTGTCATGTTGCAACCAAACCCAGAGTAACCAAACAACAGGCTGGGAGTGACTTGATTACACACAGAACGCTTTTAGCATTCCTCCACAAACTCTGAACGTGAAGGTGGAGACAAGATTTAAATTATATTTATATTAATATATATATATATTTGTATGTCTGTGTCAAGGAGGCTCAATTTATATATTTATATTGTCATAAGCATTGGATTGGAAATTAGAGTT
The DNA here is from genome assembly GCA_900302375.1 of Bathygadus melanobranchus. Lineage (NCBI taxonomy): Eukaryota > Metazoa > Chordata > Actinopteri > Gadiformes > Macrouridae > Bathygadus > Bathygadus melanobranchus. Next base: position 11,483 of record OMKP01056161.1, on the reverse strand, counting down.
GTTTTACGGCTATAAGAAAAGGTTTTCATGTAAAAGCTGGAATTCTCTGGTCTCAATGAGGGACAAATGAGGGACAAATAAAATGAGTGGAATCCCTGAAGTGATTTAAAAAATAAAGCAATTTTAATACTTACAAGAAATGTTCTCAAACAAACCAGGGGAGTACAAGGTGCGTATAAGCGGGAGTGAAACAAACAGCCTTGTTTGGTAACGTTGTTAAAATACCAATAAAACACAGCAATGGTTGTGGACCAATAGCCATGGAGGATACTAGCTACGTCTCTCTTCAAACAGTGATCTGATTGGGTTAATATATCTATACAATATCCATATATCCAATAGAGCTGCTAACAGGGGAATACATGTACAGTTTGAGATTAGAAGATGCTTGTAGGACAACAGAGTACATCTCCCAAGTATCACAGAAACAAACTATGTTACACCATTCACACATAAACCCAAACATGAGACCTTTAGATGTGGATCAGAAGAAGTAAAATAGGGAATGTAGGTTAATATGGTACCATTGTATAGTTTTTACGGTAACAGAGCTTTTATATAAAAATATAAAATATATATTTCCCTATGCACAATATAGCAACGGTCATTATATCCGTTGTTACGCTGCTGTTATTAAACCGACAACAGTTCACCAGTGACATATCAAACATCATCTTTAGAAACGTGATCATAGTTTCTGAAAAGGCATCAAAATACGTTGTTACGCTGGTCAATGACACACAACCATGACCATTTACATCTAATCACAATGTAGTACCACGCTATGAACCACAGTCTCAGTCCAGGGTAATGCCTGTCACAGTGAGTCTTGTAAACATTCATGTAAACAGCAGTGGTGTGCGGAGAAGCAGAGTCAGGTATCAGATGTTGACCATCTGTCTGATCTTTCTGTCCACAACCTGCACAGAGCCTCCATTCATTTTTAAAGGCATCTCCACCTCCTCCCGCCTGTCCCCGCTGTGTTCCCTGATCCTCCGACAGCAGATGTAGGACGAGAGCGCGACCACGACCAGCAGCAGCCCCAGACACGTCACCGACAGCGCTATGAGGACTGGTTGGCATGGGAACAGCTCGTACGGCCGCGGCCCGTCCGTCATCTGCCCCACGTACCACGGCCTCTCCTCCACCTCCACATCCTCCGCCTCCCGGGTTAGCAGGCTCTGGATGTAGCTCTCGTTGCTGACGGTCTCGTTGACAAACAGGTTGACCACGACGGTGGCATGCAGCGGCTCGGGCTGTCCATGGTCACTCACCCGCACCAGGAGGCTGTAGAGGCCACGGTTGCTCAGCTCCCTTTGAAGGGTGATGTTCCCCGTCTCTGGGTCGATGTCGAACGACCCCGGCTCGGCTCCTTTCCTCTTGATGATACTGTAGGCAATGACGGCGTTCATACCCGTGTCCCTGTCCACGGCGTACACCTCGGTGACGGGGGTCCCCGGGAGCGTGTCGGGGAGCACCAGCATGTACGACTGGTTGGACTGGGGGAACAGGACGACGGGCGGGTTGTCGTTCACGTCCAACAGCAGCACAGTGACCATGGTGACGCAGGACAGGGCCGGCTTGCCGCCGTCGACCGCCTCTACCCACAGCTCGTACGTCCCCTGCTGCTCACGGTCCAACGGTGTCCTGGCTCGGAGGGCGCCGCGGCCCGTGTCAATCATAAACACATCGCTGCCGTTGAGGATGGACAGTGCCACCCAGCCATTTTCCCCGGCATCCACGTCCGTAACGGACAGGACTCCGATCTCGCCAAATCCCGGGAAGTTCTCGGGCACGAAGAAGGTGAAGTCCTTGTTGATGAAGTGCGGTGTGTTGTCGTTGCGGTCCTCAACTCGGATCAGCACAGTGGCAATGGACTCCTTCCTGGGGGTTCCCTGGTCCACTGCTCGCACAATGAAGCGGTACGTCTCCTTCTCCTCACGGTCGAGGGACGTGGCCACCGTCAGGACACCAGTGTCACGGTCCACGGCAAAAATACCCGGGGCATCACCCCCCAGAAGGTAGACAACCTCACCACGGCTACCACTGTCCCGGTCCGTGGCTTGGAGCTGGAACAGGAAGGTGTTTGGAGGGTTGTTCTCCTCCACTGATATTTCCACCAAAGACTGTTGGAACACAGGAGCATTGTCATTCTCGTCCAGCACGTGCACCTTGAGGAAGGTCTTTATCACAAGACCCCTGGTGCCCTTGGTCACCACGGTCAACACGTACTCCTGTGTCTCTTCATAGTCTAAGTTTTCAGTGGTCTCCAGGAGGTATTCATTCTGCAACTGCTTGTATGGAGTTAGCCTGAATGGACCAAACGCTTCTAAATGGCAGTCCAACTTTTGGCTTGTGTCTGTGTTCTTTACGGTGAAGAAAGCTATCGGGGAGAACGCCGGCTCAGATTCCTTCATGGTGATGACTCCATTGTGTTCGGCAGCGATGTACCGTGGTACCACAGCAGGGGGCGCCTTTGTTACTTTGTGAATGTGGACATTCACCGTAGCTACTGCAGGTATGCAGCCGGGCCCATTGGCCAGCACGGTGAGTTTGTAGAACTTGCTTGTGTCTGTGTCTATCTTCCCCGCTAGCTTGATCAAGCCCAACGCTTGGTCCAAATGGAACAAACTCCTGGTGTCCCTTGGCACTCGCTCGCTGTAAGCGTAGCTGATCTGGGCATTAGCTCCCAGGTCGGGGTCAAATGCATGCAGGCGCCCCAAATGCGCCCCTTTGGTGGTATTCCCATGGAGTGTGACGTTCATTAGCGACTTTGTAAACCGTGGGCAGTTGTCGTTGACGTCGGTAATGATTATCTTCAGGGTGGCTGTTCCCAGGAGAGGAGGGGTACCCCCGTCCTCGGCAATAATATCCGTTACGTACTCGGCCTGTGTCTCGCGGTCCAGCGCCTCTGTGACGATGAGGAAGGGTGTCAGCTCCCCTCCCTCGTTCTCCTCCACATCCAGGGTGAACACGCCAAAGTCGTTCACCAGCCAGTAGGTCTGGACACTGTGGAAGCCCAGGTCGGGGTCCACCGCCGACTGCTCCACTGCAAAGCGGGAGTTGACCGGTGCATTCTCCGGGATGGAAACACAGATCTCCTCCACGGGAAAATGGGGCCTGTTGTCGTTCACATCGGCCACAGAGATCTTGACTTTGACCAGCTGGAAGTACTGCTGAGGCAGCACAAACACATCCAGAGACAGGACGCATCCCTGGGGCTCAGGCCCGTCTGGGCACAGGGTCTCCCGGTCGAGCTCCGTGGTGGAGGTGTACAGATCCCCAGTGGTGTTGTGGAGATTCACATACTGTCCACTGAGCTTCTTCTGAGGCAGATTGAACAGTAAGGGAGGATCTACTGTAAAATCCAAATTTAAGTCTCGTCCAATAGCCCCAATGAAGACCCCCATTGGTAATCCCTCCTTTATGGAGTAGAAGAGCTCTTTGGCTTGACTGACATGTGCAACACAGGGGAAAGGGCTGGGGTGAAGCAGCAAGAAGCACAAACCCTGAAATACATGCGATTCAAGTTAAACGGCGTTCAGAGAAATCAAAATATAATTTTTACAGAAAAAAACATGATAAGTTCCTCAGCTCACACATACAATTCTAATCTAGGAAAGTAAACTGAAGCTACACTGTACCATTTAATATTTACACTGTTTTACACAACTTACCAGTATTAATCCTGTTGTGCTTGGGCTGGGGCCTCTGCTGTGGAACATGTTTTAGTCCTGGTCCGAGACTGGTCTGGTGCTATAGAGTTCTTTCTGACATCCTACCTAACCCGGACATATTATCTGCCCTGGTCTGGCCCAATACAGAGCTAGGCTAACATCCTCCCTAACCTGGACATAGTGTAGGTCCTAGTCTAATGCTATAGAGAGCTAGGGTAACATCCTACCTAACCCAGACATGTTGAGAGCTCAGCAGACAGGAGCTGCTGCTACTCAGAGCGTTGCCTGATCGCTGACTGAACTCAACAAGCCATTCACCCCAGTGTGGCTGAGGACACTCCCACGGTATGCAAATCAACACATTATGTCGGCCAATCAGAGGCTTCAATAGCCTGGGAGAGCAGCGTCTTACTTTTGGGGCAGATTTTAACGAAAGTCCCCCCCCCACTTACCCCTTCTTGTACCAGCTCACAGAGAGAACAAGAGATGGGTTATAAACAGTGGGTTCTTTTGAGGCTTATATGTTATATGTGATAGTGCTTGGCTTTGGGGACAGCGTGCCCAAAGAGATGAACCAGTGCTGTAAACACTCACAGATTAACGTTAATCCAGCATTAGTTAGAAATCAGAGGAGCGAACAAACTCATCAGTTACTGTACTGTGACACAAAAACCTCAATGATAGATACAGTAGATAGATATATAGATAGAAACATGATAGATCAATGATAGATACAGTAGATAGATATATAGATAGAAACATGATATATCAATGATAGATACAGTAGATAGATATATAGATAGAAACATGATAGATCAATGATAGATACAGTAGATAGATATATAGATAGAAACATGATAGATCAATGATAGATATACATTGTTCATTTCCACACCAAATAATCTCTTTTAAATTAAATAGATAGATAACGAGATGTCAACACAAATAATAAGTCTTTTTTTTAATTATGTGACGTAGTTGTCCAACAGTATGACCAGTGTGTGATCTTGGCGCCCCGTGTCGTGGTGGTCAGAACCAGGATTGGACTCAAAGTAAATCCGGCCTTAATCCCTGCACTGTGATGGAGCCGACCAGCTGTCTGGGATTGGAAGCATACTGCTCCCACAGGCCCTCTGATTGGACCAGGACACACACACACTCGTTCATTTAGTCCTCTGTTTACTTTCATTTGGCACCAGCCACTGCTGATACCCCCCCACCCCCCGCACACACACACAGTAATGCACACACACACACACAGCTCAGAGCTACACAGATAGCGCCCACGCTAACATGATTACTCTCTAACTCATTCACTTCACGTCCTCTTCAAGACGTTATGAATGTAACGCTTACATGAGTATCAGGTTTGTCTTCCCTACCTCTGTACTTAGTGAGGAGGATGATTATAGAACGCTTGTAAGCACCAACACGGTTCATCATCCGTGGCCAGCTTCCAGACTCCACTGAGCTGTCTTCTGAATGATGGGAGGGAGAGTGAGGTTTAGAGCATGGGAATCGTCTGCTGGGAAGATGAGTCATGTTTGAGATGACCTGCAGGGGTGGCGGTGGTAGATGGTTATCATCCTGAAGAACTCCTCTTCTAGCATGTAGATGCTGTGAGTATCTTTACTGTCCAGTCGTTTAGCAGAAGCTTTTATCCAAGGCAGTGCTGGACTGGGGCAAAAAATGTGTCCAAAGACAACCAGTCGAACACACACCACCCACCAGTACACCATCCTTGTGGTGCTCTTAAATATGCGTACATACTGTACTCCAGGGGCAATCCCCAGGTCTGGAAAATGAAGCCAATGTGGAAGTGCTTTAAACCTGCATTCTTCCTAATTGTTGTAAAAAGAAGTCTGATTGTATGGTAGTGGATGAGAAAATGACCCTAGTTCTCACTTGATTTATTCACTCAGTAAACATTTTCCAAATGAGTTGATGGCCTCAATCTCTGGTTTCAAGTCTTCACTACAGCATGATGTTAATTTAGTAAATGATGGTCCTATTTAGATTAAACTAGACGATAAAGCAGGGTATGCTTTAGGGCGTGGCTAGCGACCTGTCAATCAACATAGAATGCATATCCGTCCCATTGTTCTGCAAATCGAATCTGACGAGAAACAGGGAGGTGGGACCTAGTTACTGACCCCTTTGGCTGATAAGTGAACTGCAGCCTGCTCGAGCTTGTGCATTCAGAGCAGTGTGAGCTTAGTTATAATCCTAAATAAATGTTGTACAAATTAAAAAGTTAGAAAGAACAGACAATTTTGCCATTTTCCACGCTTAGATGTCACTTCCTTCCTTTTTCTGGCAAAACCGTCCCGGATCAAATACAACAGAAATCGGCCCACAGGCTGTTCAACGGAGAGAGCCGGGGAAGGTCTCATGTTTGAAGTGAAATTACTTTGTTGTTTGTATATTGGCCATTTAAAGTGATTCATGCATGTAAATCCTACATATAGTCCCTTTAAGGAGCAGGTAGGGGTTAGGTTCTTAGTCCTACTATGTTTTTAATCTAAAGTCTGATTTATGAAACTATGGTCAGGGCATCTTGCTCAGGGATCTACAGGTTAGACTGGGGACATTGGGGATCGAACCCAGTACTGTTGTGGCTGCTACAATGTAAAATAAAGCTACAATATGAAGAGGGCAATAACAGACAGTATGTCATGGAACACTGAAAACATATTCATCACTAAAATCCAACCCTAACCCTAACCCTAACCTCTAATCCAATCTTCCTCCAGTAGGTTGTCTATGACGTAGCAGGTGGAGCTCCGGGTCCTCCAGTAGGTTGTGTATGACGTAGCAGGTGGAGCTCCGGGTCCTCCAGTAGGTTGTCTATGATGTAGCAGGTTGAGCTCTTCAGTGGACCATCTGCTTCCTCTCATGAGCCCTGCCCAGAGGGCCACATCATGCTCATGGCAGGTGGCAGGCACGTGCACATCAGGTTGGTGGTGGTTTGTGCACGGCAGTAGGTTAGTGCACAGCAGCCAACCTAATGCACAGTGGCAGAAGGCTAATGCACGACAGCAGGTTCGTGCACGTCAGGCTAGTGCACGCAGGGTTGTGCGCGGCAGTAATCTAGTGCACAGCCGTGGCATGCATTATTTTTCGATAACTGCACACTGTGTCATGGATTATCCCAAGGTTAGTGACAAAAATGTCCGTTATGAAGTTCTAAACTAAATAGAGTAAATCATGGCGTTCATGGTGTTGACATTGAACTAAAGCAGACCTTGTACATCCTAAGCAGTATTTCTGGAGATCTGAGTTGGGGATTTCCTCAAGAACACAGTGGTTATATAAAGCTGATGCCCTCATCAGGCAGGAAGGTGGAGTTGACTCACTCTTAATTGCATCTATTTTGTGTACAGAGAGTGTGAGATGAGTTGTGTGTTCAGAGTGTGTGTGTGTGTGTGCATGCGAGTGAGATAAGTTTATTTTGATTATTTGTTTAACGCGACAGATGAGTAGTGTGTACAGAGTGTGTGTGTGTGAGAGGAGTATGTGTACAGTGTGTGGCGTGAATGTGTGTACAGAGAGTGTGTGAGGTGAGTGTGTGATACGTTTTCTGTACAGTGTGTGAGAGTTTACTTTTGCGTACAGAGTGTGATATGTTTTGTGTCCAGAGTGTGTGAGATGAGAGGGAGTTAATCTGCGACAACAGGTCTTCCAGCAGATGTCCAGCTAACCTTAACCCTGGAGGCCCTTTTAATCAACACACAGCTAAGCTAGGCAGCGCTAAGCTAGGAAGCGCTAAGCTAGGCAGCGCTGCATCAGGACACTGCTCTGTGCATTAACTCTATATTTATATATAAATATGATCACACATAGCTCGCCTGAGTGGATAATGGATGTCCGCTATTTTTGAAGGAGAGGATAAAGGAGACAATGGAGCATTAGCATCTGTGCTAATGTTTAGCAACAGATAAGAACCAGCTTGGGTGGCCAGTCCTGGTGTCTGGAACGATTAGGCCTATGTGAATCTTTGCATCTAGAAGTTATAGTATATTTAATGAAACGTTTGAAAAGAGCACTGAGAGTGAGAAATGTACGGGTACAAGTTAACATCATTACAAGTGAGGAATTATTTAAAGTGAAGGAATAATTCAAAATTATACATTCCAAAGATATTATTTATATAATATAAATAATATCCGCCATTAAAATCAAAAAGAGGGAGTTGGGCACAGGGATGCGCTGGGTCAGAAGGTGTAGATGAATAGGGGTGGAGCAGCAGTAAAGGATCCTCCATTAGTGCTGAACTCATCCAGGTGTGTTGCTGCTGGTGGCCTGAAGCTGAACCAGGGCCCTCATTCATCAACGTTGCCTAACAAGAAATCTGTGCGTAAATCGTGCGAATGCAGCAGAATTTATCCATTGTTCTCTATTCCATTGTTCCATCGGGAGTACATTTACACACAGGCTCTGACCATGCGTACGCACAGCAAGAGTGAATAGGAAAATGACCATCTCGATATTGACCATGACCAATAAATGCTTTTGTTTGACAATTTGCCTATTCATCTGATTAATTTGCCTATAGGCCTACTGCATATTAGGCATGTCATTAAATACAACACAATTGCAACAGTTGTACGACATGTGTGCGTCAAATGGCAGATCTAGCGTTGCTAGAGGAGGATGAGAAATTGAGAACTTTTTGGTGGTGTCCAAGTCCTCTCCACCCTCAGGTTTTTGCCTACTGGTTTGAGAGCTATAGCTGGCGTTTCCTAGCCCTCGCTAAGCTGTTTAACGCCTGTAGTCCTTGACGGTATCATGGCTTCACGCACACAACAGCGTGCATTCATGGTCACAAAACATGTTTGGTCTGAAATGAATGTATGGTAATGAGCTAAACCGGACATGAGCATGAGGATTTATCAAGGGAAATTGTGCGTACACAAGTATACGAACACTTCATTAAGAGTTTTTTGTATGTACAAACTTCACTTCTCTACAAACTCTTGATAAATCAGGGCCCAGGTTAGTGAATGGAAAGTCAAACATTACATGTGGATACATGTTTGTTACAGGACTCTGGAACCAGCCGTGAAAGGAAATCGCGTAATCAATCTGATGCTTTGCATTGTTTTGAAGGATTAAATATTATTTCTTTATTTCATGTTTTTAGTGGACTACGGGCAGCTGCATGGAGGAAACCATGACGGGTCTAATAGCCAAAGAGGAGACATTTTACCACATGCTATTTACTCCTTTACTGGAGCTTTCAACTTCAAATTAATTCCACCAGTGTTGTAAATCACATGTGTTTGGTTCAGGGTTTTTGATTAGCAGCTCAACGTGATCTAAATAAGAACATTGAATTAAATGTGGTACTTCACTGGCAGCTAGTCCATGTGAGAGATGTGTTCAGTGACTCAATTACAAGTAACTCATCCCTGTGGTGCATTCATTGCTCCACTGTCTGTATCAATCATGTGTTAACACCTGTGGCGTTGTTAGGACCGTCCCTTTACATCCCAAAGAGTATGAATACTGAAGTTGTTTAGATAGATAGATGGACTGGTGTCATTTGTTTTTGGACAATAATTACTTAAAGTTAATGTAAGAAATGTGCTGTACTGAATCATACAATTACCATGATATGTCATTAGAGAGTAAGGAAACTTAAAACGAGTCAAAATACTCAGGAGCAGTTAGGGGTAGGTGTCTTGCTCAGGGACACCTCAACAATTAGCTAGGCGAAGCCGGGGATCGAACCAGCAACCATTTGCCAGAAAACCGCTCTACCTCCTGAGCTACTGCCGCCCCATCGTTCCTTTTTACCTAATGCAATTACAGTATAATACTTTGTCTTGAGTATTTTTAATAATGCTCAAGACTCAAAGACAAAACCATCAAGAAAAGACAAGAAAAATGTAGCAGGAGAGGCTGGTTTAATCAGCCTCACCTGGCCCGAGTCAGGCTGATTAGGGTGGGGCTGGGTGAGGCTGCACACCTGTGGTGCGTTGGATAAACAGGATAAACCAGCCATCACCACACACACTAGAGAGAGCGCTGACGTCAGCAGGTAACACCCGCTCTGCCTGCAAAACTTTACAAGCTCTGTAATGAATGGGTTTGTACTAACGTGTACCTGTGTCTTCATTGGTGTGTAGCAGGAGCTACTGCTACTCTTATCTGTTAATTAGCCAACATTTTCAACTCCTAACATCATGCCTGTGTGTGAGGGAGGAAATGTAAACAATGTTGAATTATCATCAGCGTAGCACCTTTAGTGCAGCGATTCCATTTGCAGCTTGGAGTACGTCAGTTATCACAATACATAGGGCCTGTATGAAATGTATTCATATTATCTTTCTTTGTCTCTGTCACTTGGTGGCATTAGTATGCAAATCATTTACAAGCGTGCATTCCCATTGGCATGTGAACCCAAATGATATTGTAACTCTACATAGGAATAACAAGCCACATCTCATCCTATATACATTGTCTATAAGTTATTCATTACAAAATTGAGTTAAAAGCACATCAATATTAGGACTGAGCTACTCTGAGACCAATGTAGACCTAATACGTTTGGGGAACCTGCTCCGGCCTTTATCAGTTTTCCATTTGGTCCAAGAACATGATTTCACAGCCCTGTGGACTCCGGTGTGCTTTAGTGATGCCCAGCTTTCTCCAGGGGAACAGATAGCCAGACTCCATCAGCAGTCATTAGCATATCGGTACCGAGCGGAGCAGTTTCGAGCAGCAGGTGACTTGCTTTTAAAAGCCTCTGGGACTTAACGAATGAACTCCGCTCCAGTAAGTGATGAACATGGGCCCGGGGTGAACGTATGTGTCAGTGACGCTTCTTGCTATGTCACTGCCATCTGCTGGCGGCGTGTAGAATATCACGTGTTACCGTGGATATGTATGTTTAATAACGTGGGTGAATTCCCAGACAGCCAGAGTCTGGTATGTAATATCAATAAGACCCTGTATTAAAACAGTTTTTCTCTGGACTATTCCACCCCAGGGCAACATTTAACTGACATGAAGATGGTACTTTAGGAATGTTAATCCTGACTTCAGCACTTCTAAGGGAAACAGCATATGCACAGTTTGCACAATAATTTGACGCCCTTATTTAAATTGATTTTCCTAAGATGGTTTTATTACATATGTAATTTTAGTGCAACAGAGTACCGTACTTGAATATAATCCATATATTTAATTGTATATATTTTGTATCTCTTCCAACTGCGGTGTATCTCTCTCTACCTTCTGTCTCTCCTCCTGTTTCTTCTCTCGTCTGGCCTCCCATTAGCTCGTCGCTCTCTCCTGGAGAGAGAGAGAGAGTGGGAGGTGGCAGCAGAGAGTGATAATGAGATGAGAAGACAGAAAAAGCTTCTTGCAACCTGCTATTGGATAAGCAGACCAATAGGCTGACACGACTGAGCCTGTATGTGTGTGTGGTAGTCCTGGTGTGTGTGTGTGTGTGCTTGTGTGTGCATGGTGTGTGGTAGTTGTTCTAGATTCTGTGTCATGGTTATGACCATGTGTGTGTGTGTGTGTGTGTGTGTATGGTTAAGTGGATGTGGTAGTTGTAGTGATGACCATGTGTGTGTGTGAGGGGGACCAGGTGTGTGTGTGTATGTGTGTGTGTGCGATGAGGAGGACCAGGTGTGTGTGTGTGGTGAGGAGGGTGTGTGTGTGTGTGTATATGTGTGTGTGTGTATATGTTGTGTGTGTGTGTATATGTGTGTGTGTGTGTATATGGTGTGTGTGTATATGTGTGTGTGTGTGTATATGGTGTGTGTGTATATGTGTGTGTGTGTGTCCTGGTGT
>OMKP01056160.1:13097-24136 GCA_900302375.1 Bathygadus melanobranchus | reverse complement strand
AAATGAACCATAACGTCTTCCCTTCCTCTCTGTAGATCCCCTGCTACACACATGCACACACACACGCACACACACAGACACACACACACACACACACAGACACAGACACACAGACACAGACACACACACACACACACACAAACACACACACACACACACACACAGACACAGACACACACACACACACACACACACACACACACACACACACAGACACACACACACACACACACAGGAGGCACATACACACACAGACACACACACACACACACACACACACACAGGAACATACACACACAGACACACACATAAACCCAAACCCACGTCTGAATACAAGTGCAGCTGGAGCTTACAATGATATATACATTTTTTCTTTTTACAGACTTATGTGTTGACATATTTTTCCCTACTTTTAGAGCACATATGAACTTGGCCACACATTACACCAGTACGACTACAATACCCATGATGCCACACATGATCACCAACCCCTAGCCAGTACACCCCCCACATACATCCCTCCTCTCTGTCTGACCGACCTCCTACCATGTCTGAGACATTTGAACAATACAGAAGAGGATTATTATCCCACACAGTGCACACACTCACACACACACTCACACACACACGAGCAGTTGAACGGCGTGTTCTTCTGCGTTCAGCCACCGAGCACGGGCCGTAATAAATAAATACATAATCAGTCAGAAGAGGAGGAGGAGGAAAGAGTACCACAGACGCCCACGTGTCTCTATCTCTCCCTTTATTTGTATGGCGCTCTCGCTCTCTCTCTCTCTCTCTCTGTTGGAGCTGGAGCCGTTAGCCACCGCGGCGCGCTAATGGAGGACCTGGGGTAAGCTTTTACATTTACATTTACATTTTTTGTTGGGCAGCCAGGACCGAGGCTGTCTTCCCTCCCTCTCTCGCTTTCTCTGCGCGCGCGTGGATGCCTTTTGTCTCGGGGTCTTGTTGGGCTCGTGGGGGTGGTGGTGAGCTGAGTGGGGGTGGTTTGTAGTGGTTTGTCTGTGTAGTGTGAAGAGGATGGATGGGGAATCTGGGAGGCTTGCTGTTGTTTTAAACAGCGGGCTCTCTATTTCTGGGCTGTTTTAAGGGAGTGTTTTGAATCGGTGTGCTGGGGAAGAGAGCAAGGTGTCTGCTAGCCTCGTGGTTTCAAACAGTGCAGCTGTTCTGTTGGTCTCTGCTGCACAATGTTTTCTCATTCATTCAGTGGAAAAGCACACGTGCTTTCTTTAAACATGAGCTACACTAGTTAGCTGTGCTTATAACAAAATGTTAAGGGGGTTTAGCAGGAGGAAGCTAGTTCGGCTGCGTGGATTGTGATCTCCCCAAGCTTACTGACAGCACGACAACAAGGGCTTTCCCGAACAAAAGCCATCCCTCCACCTCCTCCCTCCACCTCCTCCACCACACAGCTAATGGATTAACCAAGCGTGGCTAACATGTAGTTTCCCCCGCAAACACAGCCTGGGCTCTGTTTCAGACTGGAGCTCTGTGGGGGTCTGATGGCGGTCTGTTGGAGGTCTAGGGTTCCAGGGTTCTGCTGTAGTGTTCTGGGTTGTTTTGGAGCCGGCACGCTGCTCTGCTCCAGCTTTTGTTTGAATCCTCCATTGTGAAAAGTGTTCCTCCATCCATTGGTCCACGGTTGACCTAAATAACCACATACTTCTTACTGCTACACCCACACAGTCTCTCTCTCTATATCTCCCTCGAGCTCTATCTTTCTTTACTCTAGCTCTCTATTTGTGTCTCTCTCTCTCTCTCTCTCTCTCTCTCTCTCTCTCTCTGTCCAATACCCTATCTATCTATCTCACAGTCTTTCTCTATCTATCTATCTACTCTCTGAATGTCTGCATGTAATATACTATTGGTGCAGTAGATTACATGTAATCCTCCATGACAGCTCCTATCATCTGTTGACCTCTAGTAGGTTTGATCACATGACTTTGATCTGATCATCCTGCGTAGCCGAGACACGCCTGGCCATGGATGGTGTTGCAAAAATTCTCCAAGTTAGTCTTTCTGGCATCAGTGGATTACAAACACGATTTTTTCCCAAGTCTGAAACAAAAATACAGGCACAAAGGAAGCCTAATGAAACAGTTGTCTGAACTGGTATTGATACGTATTGATAACTGTAAGGATTGTCCTTGTTGTCTCTCTTTTGTCATTTCAGTATTAAACTGAAAACATTGTGTGTGTGTGTGTGTGTGTGTATGTGTGTGTGTGTGTATGTAAATATTCACAGTCCATGCCGAGAAATGCAGAAGCGATCATTAGCAGTAGGCTAACGTTAGCTCGTTTCCCAAGCCATGTGATCGGTTATCAATGCAACACTGCAGACGCATACGCCAAGCTCATCGATCGGAATGATATGTTAAGTAGAGCCACTGGTGTCTGAACCACAGTTGGCTGATTGCTAATTTGCTATTCTGTCACGACTACCCGTCAGCCAGAAACTGCACTTGCCATGTTTGAAGAAAGAAAGAAGGAAGGGAGGAAGGTAGGAACATAGGGTAGGAAGGAACGAAGGGAGAAAAGGAAGGAAGGTAGGAACATAGGGTAGGAAGGAACGAAGGGAGAAAAGAAAGGAAGGTAGGAACATAGGGTAGGAAGGAACGAAGGGAGCAAGGAAGGAAGGTAGGAACATAGGGTAGGAAGGAAGGTAGGAACATAGGGTAGGAAGGAACGAAGGGAGAAAAGGAAGGAAGAGTGGAAGGACAGACAGAAGGAAGGAAGGAATCAGGGAAGGAAGTTAGGTAGGAAGAAAAGGAGGCAAGGAGGCAGCAACAAAAGTTTTATTCCTTTTCTTGTGTTTTTCTAGAAGTTTCTCCTTGACAGACAGATTAGGGTTAAGGGAGTGATGTCTAAACTCATATGAACTTATTGGTCCTGAGCACGTTGAGACTGAATGAATGATTAAAGCTTAGATAAATATTGTATATGTGACTTGACACATGGTTAAGTGCAGAACAGTGAAGGATTGTTCTCAGATATTTGACATTTGTGAGTTTTCTCAATAGAAAGAAAGGCATGTCTTCTGAGCAGAGGAAGCCAGTGCATCAGTGTAAGATATACAGTATCTCCTGGGGGGGCAAATGATAAACATGTGTAATGCAACATGTCCTGCCCACATTTCTCCTTTAGCTCCTGCAAACATTTTGTATCCTCGTCTTGTGTGTGTGTGTGTGTGTGTGTGTGTGTGTTATCACCGTCCAGACACACTCCTGCTAATCATTTATGAGTGTGAGGTCATGTTAGCAATAGATACATGGAGGAAGATTGCTTTTCAATGAGCACACAGGTCAGGTCACGTACCTTAATGGCCGCTCATCAAAGCCAAGAGGCTACTTCCAACAGGCTACTGACCCAAGCCCTCGGGGTACACTGGGTTTGGATTTGATTGTTCTGTTGAGTGACCTAAGCCTGCAACAAGCTGCTGTTTGAGCTCTGTGGAGTGTTTAAGTCCACTTTACAACCACTGTGACTGTTTTGCACTTCTGGTTAGCTGCTGGACCGAATTATGTTGTCTCAGTGTCCATGTATTTGTCCAATTTACATTTACATTTACATTTAGAGCATTTGGCAGACGCTTTTATCCAAAGCCACTTACAAAATGACAATAAAGTTGAATCTTATTGAATCTAATGGTGGTGGAGTGGTGTATTGTTTGTTTTCATCTATTCATGATGACCAAACACATTTCATTGGAATATTTTAAAAGGCGACAAATGGAGATAGCTAATATTTTTTATTATACCCAATATCCAGATGGTGATATTTTATTTCCTTTGGAAAAAACAAATCAATCTTCGGTCGATCTGCACCACCTCTCACCCATCTCACCCTCCTCTCTGCTCTGTGTTGTCCCTCCAGTGTGTGAGGAGAGGGAGTCTGCTACAGCCAGCCACAGCCTGAACACACGTCTCCCATCTATCAGAGGACATCATGTCTGGAGGTTACGACGAGACGGCCAGCCAGGAGGAAGGCTGCACAGACAGCTTCTGGGAGGTGGGGTCCCTCACCTCTCTTACCCTACTAACACCACTACTAACACCACCACCACTACGACTACTACTACCACCATCACCAACACCCTGCAGCTCCACTACCACCACAAACACCCCCGTCAACACCATCACCACCACCACCACCACCACTATCACCTCAATGATCTTGGCCACCACTCCACCCTCCACCTATATCCACCACCATCCCCATCCCCACCACCGCTCCCTAGGGCTGAACGTAATAAGTCATATTGAATTATTTGGACAGATATTGTGATTGCGATGTGATTCATGTTAGTTGGAATGATCATTTTTTTCTTACATCTGGAGACAAACATGTAGAGGCCATCTCTGCTGCTCTACTACATTTGTTGTTATAAATGTACTGTACATTTACACTTTTTACCATTATCAAAAAATTGCAGTTCCTGCCATTTGGATTTAGCACTTGGCCATGCGGTGATTTGAATAATATTTGGATTCATCGGTCAGCCCTACCACTACCAACATCATCACCACTATCACCATCAACACGACCACATCCACCTCCACCATGATCACCCCTTTTTTCCATAATTGGGGGAGGTTACGCAGATGAGCCTTGATTACATAATTAAGTCATTACCTGATATAGCCTTCCTGAAAATCTTCTGTTGAAGTCAGTTTCTTGATTTTACTGCATGCTTTCTTCTACTTATGTACTAATAGTAATGAATAGTAACTAATAATAACACTAATGTTTGGGGATCAGTGTTACCCTGTCTAGCGCTATAGCAACATCCAATGAGGTTACTAAAGTTCAAATGCCAAACTACATTTGACCCGGCTTGTCGTTGGATTTCCGTTACCGGGTAACATCAAATAATAATAAGTCCTCGAAATGGAGGTAACATGACCACGATGCTGTTGTTTTATGCATTGGCTTCTATTAGAAGGTCTGTTGTGGCTGTATGACAAATGCTTTGGTTAGGGATGTATTTTTAATGGAATATAATATAATATAAATATAAATATAAAACGTAGCCTGCAAAAGATATTTATTCCATGGGTTCATACTACTACTATACTACCATTACAACAATACCTACTAGTATTAATACTACTACTACTACTACTATTACAATTACTAATACTTATTATATACTATGACACTATTTCAGTCATTTAACAGAGGCTTTTATCTAAATATCCAAATTAGATATATGCCAATACTGAGCAGGTGAGTGCTAGGTCATATTGCTCAAGGGTGCCTTCAGATGGGAGTCAAAGAAATGAACCACTAAACAAAATGTACATAAACAATCTTGATGTTGATCATGATGTTTTTCTGATAAAAATGCATCATTACCATGACATCTATAAGTACATA
This sequence comes from Bathygadus melanobranchus, assembly GCA_900302375.1. Lineage (NCBI taxonomy): Eukaryota > Metazoa > Chordata > Actinopteri > Gadiformes > Macrouridae > Bathygadus > Bathygadus melanobranchus. Next base: position 18,742 of record OMKP01056160.1, on the reverse strand, counting down.
TGGTACGTATGTAACCTGAGTTCCAAAATGCCTTATTATTTTCGGTCACTTTTGTGATAGGGAAGTGGGCCTTGAGTGGAAACGGGTTAGGGACCCCTGCTCCCCGCGACGTCTCCCTGTATCAGAGGGTGCTGGGCTGGTGCAGTGCTGTGTGCTGACAGCTGACTCTGCTGCCGGCTGCTACTGCTGCAGTGCAGGGGAGGCTGAGGGACACGATAGCTCAGCGCCTGGGGGGCGGGGTTACATGAGGGTTATTGTATTTGCGATAGGGTGTCCGGATGTTGAAGTCCCGGGGTAATTGAAGAGCGGGGCGGCATAGTCAAGTGATTCGGGGTTTGACGCCCAGCCGAAATGTTCTGGGTTCGAACCCCGGTGTCTGCGGTCACTGTAAGTTGCTTTGGATGAAAGTCTCTGCTCGATGCGTAAATAGTAAGGTTGTTTTTCTTCGTTTTATCACACCATGGGAAAAGTTTTAGCATTTTTACGTATGGAATTGTAGTATCTTAATACATCCCAAATACCTTCTCTTTTGCTAAGCCTCTTTTACTCTCCTTCTCCCTTGTTTACATCTTGTGTCGGGTGAGCTAGAATGTAGCATGAAGCAGCATGCAGGAGGGTAGCTACAGTAGAAGAAGCCTGCTTAGAGTATATTACCTCTCCGGTACTTTATTACGACAGTACATTCCTGGAGCAGCTTCGGGAGGTCGGCGTGGATCAGACCTGCGCTACTTTCTGTCAGTAAACTGTGAAGTTTTCAAAAATGGAAGCCTGTGAAGCATTCCATTTTTGTTTACTCACAGAAAGTTGCTCATATATGACACACAAGAGGATGACCCAAGCTGGTGAATTCACCACCATTAAATACAAGCAAATAAGACTTATTTTTCATGAATAGGGGCACTCCACTGAGCGTCTAAGAGGTTGCAAGCATCCTCTTTGTCGCTTGCAGCTAGGCAGGGTGTCGAGCGCTGAGTTCAAACTGAGTCTGTGTGCGCTGTTTATAGAGTAAGCCAAAGTCATTAGGGTGGATCAACGGGGTAGTGATAATAGCATTTGTGCTGTGAAATGGTGAAATGAGTAATATGGAAAACTTGTAAGTCCCGTCTTTGTGGGGTGACATGTGCTGTGTTGTGTTGTTTCTCCCTAAGGTGGGGAACTACAAGCGCACGGTGAAGCGGACGGATGATGGCCACCGGCTCTGCAACGACCTGATGAACTGCATCCAGGAGCGGGCTAAGATCGAGAAGGCTTACTCACAGCAGCTGACCGACTGGTCCAAGAGATGGAGGCAGCTGGTGGACAAGGGTAAGAAGCTAGAGGCTAGCAAGCGGATGACGGTTAGCAGCTAGTGGCTAGCCCTGATATACTTAAAACGGCATTGGCGTCTTTAGGAACGACTGTCTTGGGAACTGTCTTTTTAGGAACACTGCGATTTCGATAGGGTACATGATGTGGGCTGTTGGTTTATAAATGGTAAATGGACTGCATTTATAAAGCGCTTTTATCCAAAGAGCTTTACATTTGCCTCACATTCACCCATGGCGGTGTCAACCATGCAAGGTAACAACCAGCTCGTCAGGGTTAGGTGTCTTGCTCAGGGACACCTCGACAATTAGCTAGGCGGAGCCGGGGGATCGAACCAGCAACCTTCCGGTTGCCAGACAACCGCTCTACCCACTGAGCTACTGTCGCCCCTGGTTTAATGCCGCTAGTCGCGGTGAGATGAGACGCAGTCATTCACATGGTATTGTTGACCCATTGCAGGTAGCGGTGTATTTGGGGGCATGTGGGAAAGGTTTGACAAGTTCAACCGAGTACCCTGCACACATCGATCGATCGATTTTGTTTTCAGGGTACACAGCAAGTGGCTAGTGGGATTTGGTAAGCAGGGCGTTGCACACCAAGCTAGTATCAGCTGTCTGTCTTTGTTTTCATATTTTCCCCAAACAAAGGCCTTACTGGAAGAGAATTCACAGAGGATACAATGACAAATATGAAGTATGTAACGTAATACTAAAGCTAGTATGACATTGTGCTACAGTAGCTTAATGTAATAGCCTATAATAGCCTATTTTATCGATTATAAAATTTCCACTGTACATAATAGGATTTATTTATTCGTCTTTTATTCTATTCAGATACGTTCTTCATCACAGCAAGAAAACTGTTGAATTTTGGCTAATAAAGTAGTAATAAGTCCTTCCGGCCTCTCTCCATGTGACCAGGGCCCCAGTATGGGACAGTAGAACGTGCCTGGACAGCCCTCATGGTGGAGGCAGAGAAAGTGAGCGAGCTCCACCAGGACGTGCGGAATGGCCTGATCATCGAGGACTTTGAGAAGGTGAAGAACTGGCAGAAGGACTCCTACCACAAGCAGATGATGGGGAGCTTCAAGGAGACCAAGGAGTCCGAGGAGGGCTTCAAGAAGGCCCAGAAACCATGGGCCAAGAAGCTCAAGGAGGTGAGGACGATGTTGTTCTTTTACAGGATTTTCAACATATATAGTATGTACTGTTAAAGTGTACTGTCAAACACAAAGCTGCTGCCTGTTTGCATATTTTAGTTTTAATAATGCAACAGTAACATATACATAACACTAAACATTTACAATGACTTCAGCTGATAACTGGGCCTGTAATGAATATTTACTAGGATTTTTCATAGGGCATTCGTCCTATATTTCCTTTTCAACATGTATTTTCACTTTGAATATAGCTTAAACTTTTTCAATCCTTCAGATTAATTTATGCTCTGTAATCCAACCATCCCACCAGCAGTGAGGGCAATTTCTCAGCCATACTGTATGTGTAGTATTTTTATTTGGTTAGTGTTTTCTGTTATCGCTTAGCATTACTTGTATCCCTTCTTGCTTCTGTCAGCTCGAGGCGGCCAAGAAGAACTACCACACTGCCTGCAAGGAGGAGAAGCTGGCCTCCATTCGAGAGGCCAGCGGGAAGGCAGATCCTTCCGCCACAGCAGACCAGCAGAAAAAACTAAGCGAGAAGGTGGACAAATGCAAACAGGACTCGCAGAAGGTGAGAGCATTGGCTAGGTGGATTCCCCCACCGTATCGGCCATCTTGGTTCTAAATGCATGAGAACCAAGATGGCCGCTAGGTGAATATGGCCAAGGAACTATTCACTGCAAACAGGACCATGGGAAAGAAAAAACAACTTTAAAGTTGCAAACCACCAACCTAGCTTTTCCAGGCCTTGCTGTGAGGGCAATCTAGTCAGAGGCTCTGTGTTGGTTAATATGTACCTCCTAATAACACTTTATTAGCTGTGCTAGAGAAGACTCTGACCCCTCCAGGCCTTATTGGACAATTTCAGTGCCTTGGCCTTTGACTTATTAAACCTTGCTCTTTCTCTTTCGTTTTCCTGCTTCAATGCAGTTATGCATGCCCTTCACAGATGGTCCTGTGTTTCAATTTGACCCAAGTGGCCATATTATTCATCACCATGTTAGCACAGTATTAGTTAACTGTAGAATTATTACCATATTTGTAATTGTGTTGCATTGTTAGCTGCTAGCATGGTAACATTATTAATGTTAGCATTATTGGCTGAAAACATGCTCACAAAGCTAATGGTGGAGTTGTTGGCTGCTAACAATGCTAATGTTATAATTATTAACCGCTAACATTGCTAATGTTAGCATATGACATGCTAACAATAAATAGCTGTATAAAGGGATATTATGTGAACTCTAATGCATGTGACATTGGCTCCACACACACACACACACACACATACACACACACACACACACCCACTAGGCCAGGGAGAAGTACGAGAAGGGGCTAGAGGAGCTGAACAACTGCACCCCGCAGTACATGGAGAACATGGAGCAGGTGTTCGCCCAGAGCCAGCAGTTTGAGGAGAAGAGGCTGAGCTTCCTCAAGGAGGTGCTGTTGGACGTCAAACGACACCTCAACCTCACCGAGAACCAAAGGTACGAGGAGGAGCGAGTTATGAAGGGAAAACTATGGTAAATAACATGTAGTTTATTAATCCAGATGGACATGATGTTGTAGAAATGTAAACACAGAAGGCAATTGGCCTCATCTGTCTTTACACGTACAAATCTTGGGTTTTCGTCCACATTCTATTGTGTACCATTGTGTTGCTCCACAGCTACGCTACGGTGTACAGAGAACTGGAACGCACGGTGACATCAGCCAGTCCTCAGGAGGACCTGAAGTGGTTCAGTAACACCAACGGCCCTGGCATGCACATGAACTGGCCCCAGTTTGAGGTACGGAAAAACGAATTCCAAAAGAATATTTAGGATGAATTGTAAAATATCAAATATCTAAATATTAACTTTTAAAGGACGTGTATAGTTAGTTATCTTTTGTTGAATTCCTGTTTTTAGAAAATAACTATATTGTTATAACTTGTACATTTGAAATGTGAAATATGTTCATGCGTACAAACAAATGTACAATATGTCTACTTTAGTTGCCGTGAGTGTTTTCTAAATATCAACATCAAATGAATGAGTGTATGTTTCCACAGGAGTACAACCATGAGGCGACCCACAACATCAGCAAGAAAGAGAGCAGGAGCAAGAAGAACCACGATGGAGTCCTGCTGACCCACGCGACCCCGGTCGCGGACACCCCACAGGGAGGAGGGGACCAGGGCAGGTAAGGGGAGAGCCACGACTACCACACACATACCCAGGAACTGAACAGCTACCACCTCACAATCTAGTTTTCTATCTACGTGTCTATGTAGCGATCTATCTGTCTCTTTGTCTCTCTGTCTCTCTCTCTATCTATCTACTGTATCTACCTGTCTCTATATATCTGTCTATCTATTGGTCTCTCTGTCTCTATCTATCTGTCTATCTACCTATCTATCTGTCTCTGTCTCTCTATCTGTCTGTCTGTCCATAACGTTCAATAATGAATGTTCAATGAAGTGAGAATGAAATAAAATCGCTTAACGATCTTAAAGTGAAGCCTCTGAACTGTGTGTTCCTCCACCACAGTTTGAGCAGCTACGAGAAGAACCAGGCCATGACGGCCTCCACAGAGTGGTCGGACGAGGACGCGGCAGGCCCCGACTCGGGGGGCAACACCAACGGCGGGGGGCCCAATCCCTTCGACGAGGAGCCGGGGAAGGGCGTGAGGGTGCGCGCGCTCTATGACTACGAGGGCCAGGAGCAAGACGAGCTCAGCTTCAAAGCAGGTGAGCCTCCATGAAAAGTTGAAACTGAACAACATAAACAGAAAACCTGAACTGAAAAGCAAGGTTGGCAGATATGTTTGACAATCTGCTGTAAATCCTGTGGTGGTTAAGTGCTGAAACTCTACCAGCTCAACCAGTTGTAAAAAAAAAATGACTGAGGGGAACTCCATTGGCCGCAGGATTTGGAAAAACAACCTCCCCCACACACACAACATCATGGATGTTATAGTAATCTTCATTCATCACTTTTAGTATACGGAAATGTTCTAAAGATTATTTCGATTATTTCACTTGAAGACCCTGACTACCTGACCTTGTAGATGGCATTACTACAGGATTTATGTGGAGTGTGTGTGGTTGGTGGCTGGTTTAAGCAGCCTCACCTAGCCCAAGTCAGACTGGTTAGTCTGGGGCTGGATGAGGCTGCACACCTGTGGTGTATTGATC
>OMKP01056160.1:0-13077 GCA_900302375.1 Bathygadus melanobranchus | reverse complement strand
ACAGGTGTGCAGCCTCACCCAGCCCCAGACTAATCAGCCTGACAGGTGAGGCTGCTTAAACCAGCCACCAACAACACACTCCACAATTTACAAACATTTGCTCTTGGGTTTAGATTAGGGTTCAGATTAGATTAGGATTTTTCAGGGGCAGAATAGGAACATTAATTAAAATGTGTGCACAAACAAAGACAACAGCACTCTTATCAAAGCTCTTAAGCACCATCACACAAATGATCAGGATACGTTTGTCTACTGCTTTCATTGTTTATTTGTAGGCCTGTGGTGGATTTAGGCTTTGATGCACTTGTGTACATGAATTGAAGGTACACTTAATGTTCACTTGGTCTTGTACAGTGGTGGAAGAAGTACTGAGATCTTTTACTCGATTACATGTAGTAATACCACACTGTAGAAATACTCTGTTGCAAGTAAAGGTCATTATTATGTTATTTAAGTAAAAGTACATACTCATAATGCAGAGTGGCCTGTTTCAGAATAATAAATATTATATTATTGGATTATAATGATTGATGCATTCATGTGTTCATCGCTTTAATGTTGCAGCTGGTAAATGTGAAGCTAATTTAAATGTCATTATATTTTATATATTACTTTACATACTGCTGGGTAGCTTGTGAATTTCTCCCTGGGGGGGACCACTAAAGTAGTCAGATCAATGTAGTGGTAGCACATAATACAAATACTAGGGTTAGGGTTAGGTATTTGTATACTGTAATATAAATGAAGTACAAGTACCTCAGATTTGTACTTAAGTACAGTACTTGAGTAAATGTACTTTCCACCACTGGTCTTGTATACTTCATTTGAACATTCTCGGCTGGATATTAAGTCTTTTTTTTCACACTTGTATTAAGTGTGTTTTGTTCTTTTCTATTCTGTTGTCTGTTGTGTTTTATTTTACATTTACATTTAGGGCATTTGGCAGATGCTTTTATCCAAAGCGACTTACAAAAAGTAACACATTTGTCGAAAGAGGGAGACAACAATATACCGCTATTCTATTCTATTCGGTGGTGTCCTGTTCTATTCTACTCTATTCAATTGTATTATTTTATATTAGTTTTTATTTTATTATATTCTGCTGTGTTCTAATCTATATTATTCTGTTCTATTTCATACTCGTGAATAGTATAATAGTATTAAATAGTATAATATCTTATCTCGCAATCTATCATACAACATCATTGACATTATATGGTTAAATGTAATTAATCAGAGGGGAATTAAAACTATTTTAATTCTGTCGAGCATTACGCATGCACATAATGCCCGGAACGGAGGTCTCGCAATCAATTTTCTCTCTGTGTTTTAAGTGATTTTCGGTAAGTAAACAGTTCATTGGCACGGTCTATTTGGAACATATTTCTGTATTTGTATATCTTACCGCTTATTGAAGCATAATGTTGTTTCATGTATAACATGATTGAACACAAACGAAGGAAGCAGCTGCACATCAAATTTGATGCTTGAAAGATGCTTTTCGTTGTTTGTGTTAGCGAGAGCTTTGTGTTAACGAGATGTAGCTTGCTAACTCTGCTTTCATGCCAGTATTTGCCACACTGCCTTTCTTATCGCACAGCACTGGAGTAGATCCTGTAATTAGTACCCCTATGTACTGAATCCAGAGTCGGTTTTGCATTGGGAATCGTTTCGAATCGAGGAACGATTTTGAATCGTTTCGAATCGAGGAACGGTTTTTAATTGTTTCGACTCGAGGAACGATTTTGAATCGTTTCGAATTGTGACCCCAAGAATTGAAATCGAATTGAATTGAGATACCAAAAGATTCACACCCCTACTAACTAGTATGCTAAGTTTGCAAGTTAAACAAGTATTTGTTAACACAAACTCTACTTCTAACTAATGGGTGAATTGATTCCTGTAATATATTTGTATCGGCTTTTTATGGGCTTTTGAGCCTTTTGATTGACAGGACACTCAGGAAACAGGAAAGTGGGTTGAAGAAGATATTTACTATACTATTGACACATTGACATAATGGTTTGATTAGTTAATAACAATATAAGTCTATGCCACCAAAGGTAGATGTCTGTTTGACCTGGACTCCTTATAAGCTGTAGAGAAGCATCTTTCACCACTGAGGATAACTGGGGATAATTGAGGATAACTGGCATTAAGGTATGAATATCTTGATTCATGCTTTTTTCCCAATGGGATTATGCAGGGCATCAACAATGAACACCGGAGGAGATGGCTTTGGTCTGTATGCGGTTTAGTCATCGTGTTGGGAGGACAGCTGTGCTGCAGCCAGGTCTAATGCAGTGGTGCTGCTGGGAGTAATTCTTGTTCTGTGTGGTGTGCTGTGCCTTGATTACCAGCATACCTTTTTGGACAATCAATCAATTCAAGCTGGAATTAGCAAGTAGTGCAAAATGATTCTTACAATGTCTTACAATTGTACATGAATCTGACTATTACAAACAACACAAATCATTGGAAGTATGTTCATACTTCATTTTCATCTGTCAATGTCAAGCGTGCGTGTTGATCACAATGTTGTCACACAAAGTAATATTTATGAATTTTTAAACTATATCAGATTTTTGGAATAATATTTAAAATGAAAGCAAGAATTATGTCTGACTTTTGGAGTGACTTTCTATTTTTAGATGATGCACTGACTTCCTAAATACTATTCTATTTGACATTGTATGCTATTTTTCCATAATAAAGTTCCAAGATGTTTCAGTTCAATGAGGTCTGGGCCTTCTTTTAATACAAAACACTTTACTGGATGTAATTGAATATGTCTTCAATGGCCTACTCTTCTGTTAATATGCTTGCATTCAAAATAAGTGTGCAATTCAACAAAAAATATATATAAAAAATTATATATTTCATATATATATAAAAATCTGTTTTATTTTGACTACGGTAGTGCTTTGACTGTTCATAATGTACATAATGTCACCACAAAACTACAGCGATACCTTTCATTAACCATTCTATTGCTGAATTTCTAAGTCCATCTTGAATGAATGAAAGTGTAATTAGCTATCTGTATTAACGAGCGGTTATGTTTTTTGTCATGTAATTTCCACAACTAATGTTTGTACTGACTCTGTTCTCAAGGGGAGGAGCTGACCAAGCTGGAGGACGAAGACGAACAGGGCTGGTGCAAGGGTCGTCTGGACAGCGGCCAGCTGGGTTTATACCCGGCCAACTATGTCGAGCCTATCTAGCACAGCTGCTTTACCCAGACTCAGTCCATCCAATCATATCTGCACATTGCCAGAGACTGCACCGCATTCCTCACTTCCTGTCCACTGGTACAATGGGGACTGGAGTCTTTTGGCCTCCGCAAAGTCATCGGTCCTCAAGACCTTTCTGGTAAACCATGTCTTGTATGTCTGAGGCAGGGGCGTGTCCACAGGGAGGGCCTGGGTGCCACCCTTACTTAATCTGACAGTCGATAGGATTTTAACTTGTCAATCAAAATCTAGACATGGGATTGCAGTGTCTACAACGGACAACGACACTACAGGGACTATTGCACGGAAAAACAAAATCTAAAGCTAAAGATTTTTTCTGATAATAAATACAGAAAGTGAAGTATACATCCTAATCTCGGACCCAGCAGTTCTACTATGTTATAGCAGAACTTCTGGGGGGAGATGTCACAGAGCCTGGGCCGGAAACAAGTATCAGAAGGGGAGTTACGCCTTGATTTGTTATGCAGATTTTTTACCGAAGAAATCTCATTCACGCGATTGGATGAAGCTTTCATAAGGGGATCTGAAGTGTATTCCTAGAGTGGCCATTCTACACAGCGTTGATTTGAAATCTTTTAGAGACTTTTTTTTTTACAGTTTACTACTGCTGGCGGAGTTTGTGTTTGCCAATTACGCGCTTACAGATCCCCGCCTCCAGCAACACGATTGGTCAAAACACATTAAGCGAAAGAAAGTGAAACGCCCCGTTCACCCAGATTTGAGCTCCTCTGCCATCAGACTTTCGACATCAATCTGATTTGTGAGACTGAACGTTCTCCGGACTGCTCTGCAAAGGTCCGGTGTTGTGTGTGTGTCCCCCCCCGTGTTATTCTGTGCCACTCCTAAACTAGTCTGGACACGCCACTGGTCTGAGGTGTCAGGATTTGGACGACAACATCATCTTTTACCCGTCATCTTTACACTGACAGCAGTACTGCTACATCACCCTGCGAGAAGGAACTATGTCTGCCTACCGTGTAGCTGTTTGTAGTCAGATCTCTGTAGCTAAATTTGCCACGCAGTATGTTCCTTCCTAATAGTACGCGGCGTGATACGTTGTGGGTAGCGAGAATGAGCTATGCATTGTGCATTTCCTTGTATATATATATATATATATCTTTGATCTCTTCCTGTTTTTTTAACGCTTGTACAGCCTCCTGTTTGCATTCAGCTCCATGTTATCCGGCCCACCCTTACTCCAGCATGTGTGTTAGCTCAATCCTCTCGAGTTGACTTCAGGAAGACGCAGGGACAAATAACGGCTCAATGTCCAGAAACGCTTCTGTTCTGGAATAATCTGAGCTTTTCTTTTCGGAAACAGTATTAATGGCGCTCCCAAGCGGCGCAAGGATTGTTTGCGTAAACATGAAGCATCCCGTTCCAATGGGAGCGCTGTCTGCCTGTCTGTGCTGCCCTGATCTCCTTCCACTGTTTCTTGGTTGGTTGTTTTGGGGTTTTTTTGTAACTTGCAAACGGTGTTAAGAGATGCAGATGCCATGAGACTGTACCCCTACCCCCGCTCTGTATGAGTGGGAGGTGAGTGGACAAAAACAAGGGGATATTTTTTACTGTGTGAATCGTCGATATGTGTAGTTATTCTTGTTTACTATGAATGGCTGACATTAGTGGGATTGCATCAACGGTTCCTCTCCTAACTCACTGCCCTCTGTCCTCTGGCTGTGTGTCTGCATGCAGAACTTCCCATAATGCATTTTCAGCTCAGAGTGACTAAAGTTGTTTTTTTACTACTGCTAAAGTGTATTTTAGGTTAAAGGAATTTAGAAATGGCTTGTAATGGCTGATCAACATCACATATGATGGTAAAATAGGGTTGCTTTCAACACACAAAATAAAATTCATTAACCCTTTTAACTGTAATGTAATTCGACGTACATGGTTTCCCAAGACGATGCCTTTGAGCAGGCTTTCCAAATCTTAAGCCTGCTTTAAATTTCCAAGTTCCAAAGCCAAGTCAATGAATGCGTGTGGCAGTTTCATGAGGGCAATACGACACCAGGTTTTGTTATCTGTGGTCCCCTAGAAGCTTGGGGAATCCAATACCCTGTACAGTTCTTTTACCAGGAACAGAGGGTGTAGTCTTACAGATACCCGCAAAAACAACACGGAACAGAGAGAGCTCTCCTGTCAGTGTAGAAGAAAAGCAGACAGCGGATCCACCTCTGAAATATTGATAAGAAAAGTGCTTTTCTGCTGCACTAGTATTTGGTTTTGGGTGTATTTCTTCTTCCTTGGGTTGCCAGATTGCATGATGTATGGGCTTTTTATTTTTTTGTCTGTTTGTTTTATTGCTCTTTATTTGTGCTGATGCTATGGTCGTGTTGGCTCCGGTTTTGGTGACATGAGCTCGACTTCCTTAAGGACTCCCCCTACATGATGTAACACAGGGAACATCCAGTCTCGTCAAATAGAGGCCGAACCACAGCTGAATTCAACTTCACGTGGGTCAAATTGCATTCACACATAACATGAGCAGGTCTATACAACATTTGACGATGGGGTCCTGGGTTTGTAAATCCAATGTTTAGGCCTACTTGTGATCATCCGGATATTTACAAGTGTACAGTAATTTTTTTTGTATGCGACTATGTGTACAACTATGGCAGTCACTGTGATACCCAAGTCACTTGAGGGATAATTCATGATATTTAAAAAGCCTATTTTATGTTTTTAGTTGTCTTTGTAAAAAATCAGAGTCTGTTGGTCTTTGGTCTTGGTTGATCTTTATTTTGGCGCTGTCATTTTCATACTGTAGTGCCTGTTCATGTACATGTACATATACACAATAAAAGATGTCATCAGAAATGTTAAACATTCATGCAAGTAAAGTGTACGCTGCCTGTCTGACGAGAGTGGTAAAATATATTCTACCACTAGAGGTCCCCATTAACCGCATCCACATGTTGCCTCCTCAGAATGTCAAAAACCAGTTTCATTTCCAGATTTTATTACCAAAGCAAAGACATTCCGTTATTTATTTCACATTTCAATATTTTTAATTTATGTATGAAAACAAGTTGGTAAACGGTGACCGATTAAGGTGATAAGTAACTTGAACCTGAAGATGAAAGACTGACATACAAACGGCAATTTAATTTGGGCAGATGTTCCATTTAGCGATTCATTGCTGTAATTGCAAATACAAAGACTTCATTCATGAAACATTCGTTAAAGGTCAGATGCCAAAGAAAACACTGAATAGAAATATAGGAGTGTCATACATAAACGAAGATAGCATCAAGGATATTATTTAGGATGATTCAGATGATTCGTGTAACTGGATAGACTGCAGATACCGTCAATTGCTTTGCCTACCAATGTTTCTCTTGGGCAAGATACCAAACGTTTTGAGTTGAATGAATGCATTAAGAATACATAAATAAACTGTATGTGCAAACATTTCCAATAGACTCGCCAAAAACAACGGAATTTCATATTTAAGCACACAGAACCAAAGCATATAACAAATGTACTAAAGCATATAACAAATGTACTACAATCAGTAAGACATTATTGCATTGAAAAGTGGGCATAGCCTACCCTATTGTACACACATGAGTCAACTTTAATTAGGGGGCGACAGTGGTGTCGTTGTTTGCGTGGATGATGAAGTCTTCATTTTATTCGTCTTCAACCAACTGCTGAAACACAGCCAGCTGTTGTTTTACCTTTGGGAGGTGCTCCAAAGTGTGCCATTTAATGTGATCATGAAATAAAGTCAGGTGTTTGCTCTGGTGGACAACTGCCAAGACCAAACCTAGGCGAAGCAAAACAATCCCAGCCTCAAGCTTGGGTTATGGGAGGAATACAGCCTTTAAGGCAAATACAGTTCAGCAGTTTGACGGAGAAAGACCAGAAGTCAAACATGAACTGAATTACCTGAACAAAAGGCTGCTGTTGGGAAGTCGCTATTCCGAGGGCATGATACCCACTATTTGCGTTTAAGGTCACATACATTGCATTTAAAAGGATAGTTGGGCGTGTTATTTGGAAAGAACAAAAAAAGCAGTCAACAGACAGCCAAAAAGAAAATGTACAGGCAGTTCAGGCAAAACGAACGGGCAGTTCGTTTTTTCATTCATTTCCTTTTTCTGTTCGAATCATTTCTTAATCGTTTTAATGAAGCTTTCTCGGAGGCCTTGGCCCTTTATATTCTGTTCTTCTGCTTTCTTGTGTTCGTCTAGCTGTCTTAAGCGTCCAGCTTGGTCAGTGCGCATATTCAGTCAGCTCAGTCGCACCTACCAGCTTGGATTTAACCCTCAAGAAGTGCGCGAAGTAAAGAATGTGCCCCTTTCAACAACAAAAAAATACAAATAAAAACATGTCTTTCTGTATTTCTTCATGGACCGACACATACGGGGTGAACAAACTGGTAGACCAGTCTCTGAGACACGTCCGGCTTGCGGATGATCCCCTTCTTGTAATACTGGCGTATGGAGCGGCTCAGCTTGTCATAGTTCATAGCGGGTCGGTTCTTCCTCAGACCCCACAGTCTGGCCACGTGGGCCGAGTCCTCGATTTTAAAAATGCCTGGCGGGCAGAACAAGACAGACAGCAGGAGTCAGTCATCACATGTCATGTGTGTTATCGGAAACATCACCGGGGTGATGCAGTAGTTATGCGTAGTTTTGGATGAGAGAGAGATACATCGATAGATACCTTTCTCTTTGTTCAGCCAACGGATGCAGCGTCCGTAGGTGTGCGGTTTGAGCAGTAGTTCTCGTAGGAATTGCCACAGGTGGATGGGCTGACCTGAGCATGATGAGTCTGCCTCAGACCACAGCTCCTCTCCAACTGCACCACACACACACACACGCACACATAGCACAAACATAAGTGATCAGACAAAAAGCTAACAAATGTAACACGTGATTTTTTTTTTTTTAATGCTAAAGGTACGTATCATTTCGGAAAGAACAGCTAAAATTGCACTTTGGGACACCATTTTTAAACATACAAAATAAATAATGCTACCTGTAGTTTTGGTATCGCCGATGGAGCACCTTTCTTTCATCCAAGCGGCTAAAAGAAACAAGGAAGCAAATAATTGATTCAATCATTCATCATCACAACCTGAATTGTTTGACTATGGCACACAGTGGAAAGTGTCGCACGCAACATGGTATGTTTGAGTTGAAGGCCACCGTTTAAAGTCAGATGCACACACACACACACACACACAGACCTGAAGTAAAAATCAATCAACACACACACGCATTACACACACCTGAAATAAAAAGTCAAACCTCCTTTAACACAAACACCTCACATAAAATATCCTTCATCACATGCGCACACACACACGCTCATGACTGAGTGCACACACCATCACACACACACACACCTGACTTCCAGATGTCCAGGTGAGCGTGCAGCGTGTCCCCACACTGTGGCGAGCGCTGACGGAAGGCCTCCTCGCTCATGGCACACAGGTCTTTCCCGCTGAGCTCCTGGAAGGCCCGGCCGGCGTGGGGTAGCCGGTACAGGTGCTCTGTCCACAGCAGCCACTTCTGCACATTGGCCGTGTTCCACTCAATAGGATCTGGGGGGGAGGGTTCGGTGTAGAGGTTAGGAGGCTTGACGGACTGAACGGAAGGTTCTGGGTTTGAAGCACCAACGTAGTCCTTGAGCCCACACAGCCTTACACCTGCTCTGCCTCCTTAATGACAAATTGTGTTGGGGAAAAAGTGTGTGAAATGACTAAACATAGTTGATAGAGTCTTGAGAGATATGCACACACATGCACGTACACACACACACACACACACACACCTGCATGCATGTTATGAACTAGTTATTCATTGGTGAATGTGGGACACCTCCCAGCTGTGTTTGCGTGTCCTTCTGCGGTGGTGTTAGCTACGTCAGGCCACTGTAAAGTCACCGTTAACTGTCCTAAGTATTTGTTTGCTGCTCCTTAGTCATGCGTAGCTACTGCTAAGTCTCTTCATACCCCACTGTTTGCACCTACTTAAATGTTTTCTTAAACTCTGCTCATTTTGCATATCAGAGATGACTAACAGCGATGTGCCAGTGAAAGGGCCGGTGAATGGACTATGTACACATCCTTCATCAGGGATCCGCGCCCTGACAGCACTCGCTCAAATAATACAGCGAAGGAGGGGGCTATTGGAGATGGTGAAGGTTTATGACAGGTGTAAGACTAACTGCACATAATGACTTGTGTGTTTGCTGTGGCCATTGAGCGGGCCTCGCCCTTCCAACACTGTGTACACCTCTACTGGCAGGAAATAACTATCACTCTGTCGAGAACTTAGGGGAGGGATCTCATGCAAAGGTCAGGGTTAAACAGATCCTGGAGTCTGACACAAAGCTCTGGGGTCACCGGGGACATCATTCAAGCTCTCTGTAATATGTTGCTCTTTGTCACTCTTTCACAGGAACAAGGGTTCCTGGGATCATGACCACTGACTTATATTCCTCATAACGGAAAACCGGATTTGACCGACCGGATGTCAAACATTGTCAAACAGTTTCTTTTGTTTGGACGATGATCTTCGGTTATATTTTGATATGACATGTACATGCCTCTTGTTGCCCGTATTCAAATGACACCATCAATACAACTCCAAACTCAATTCAACCATATATCTGTTGTTAGTACAGCATGAGCTCAAAGTGACTAGAATGTGCTTTTATTGATTTTGATTAGTTCATTTTACACCACATTTAGTAAAGAATATATTGATCTGAATATTGAGGAACAAAAAATAGTGTCCAATATGGTCCAATATGGTCATAAATAAAAAAAATGGCAAACCTTAGTATATCTGAGTAAGAAAAATAATAATGAAGTAAAAACAATTAAATAATTACTATTACAGGTAGTGCATCTGGACTAAAAAGTAATTTATTGATTGATTTATACATTTTAGTAAATGCAAAACATCCCCGCCCCCTCTAGTCTGAATCAACTGTGACTCAGCTGAAATCCCTCCCTCCATCAGGATGTCAAGCAGTGGAATGTGGATGAAATTAACTGCAAAAACGCAAACACACACTTTGCATGGCGGTCTAATTTTCCGCTGTCATGAGGAAGAGAAGAAGTAAGAAGTCTCACCGGGGGTGATATTGAGGAGCTTGCAGGCTGTCTCGATGTCCTTCAGCACCTCTCCCACCACCATGCTCTGCACCTGCTCCAGGGACCGCTCCTCCTCCTGGCCGCTCAGACCCACCGGGGAGAGACTCTGTCCCTGGCTGTCGATGACCGGACACTGCTCCGGTTCCTCCCTGTTGGACTCCACCGCCACAGCCACAGATCGAGGCGTGGAGATGGGCACAGGGACCAGGGCAGCAGCAGCAGGGGGCGCCTCAGACAGCTTGAGCAGCCAGGTGGCATCCTCCGTCAGGAGCATGTCGAAGCAGGAAAGGTAGAGGCTCGGGAGGCCCCGCTCCAGGGCATCCACGCAGGGCTTGGTCTCCTCCAGTTCCCAGGCATCTCCGGAGACCCTGGTAGTCCGCTCGCCCAGGGGATCCTCCATCACTGACAATCGCGAGCCGTACACCGCGCCCTCGGGTAGACCAACTAGCGGGTTGGACATGTCAGCCAACTGCAGATGGAAAGAAGAGGCAATGTTAATGTTAGAATATTGATTTAAGTGTAAAATTGGCGGGCAGGACAGTCTAGTGTCTCGGGTGTTGGACTTCCAGTCAGTTTGGTTCTGGGTTTTCATCACCAATGTCCGCTGCCTACCCATAGGCATCCTTGAGCAAGATGCTATCACCCCTACCTGCTCATTAATGAATTCAGTGTACCCTAAAAAAGTTCCATGATAAACACAGTCTGTAAAGGTAACACGTAATACCCAGAAGTACTCACAATAGTACTTTTAAATCAAGGAAACAAAGAATTAAGTACTTGTACTTAACATTATATTATAATGCATATAGAGAAATTGATATATGTTGATAAGAGTTGCCTCGGGTATTCCAGTCTCCTTGTGCAAATAAATCATATGCAAAAAAAACTTATAATAACCTCATATAAAATCCTGACTTTAAAAAAAGGCAGAATCAACCATACCTTGTAGAAGACTTCCTTAGAGTTCAGTTCTCAGGCTGATAATAGTGTTCTGTGTGGTAGGAGAATCCATGGGAGGACATGGGTTCTCGACCCTAGCAGGGACTATATGACGAGGTGAGGCTGAGCCTCTTTAAATGAACCCTGAGCCTCTAATAAACACAACACTCCGGACAGAATGACCTCTTGGTGGACTCACTGCACAACAGAACACACACCCCCTTAAACCCAAACAAGGAGTTGGGGGTGCTGGAAAACTGGATTGGGATGTTTGAGTCTTTTACGTGTGGGTCAGTGGCCCAAAATGGCCGCTGCCTTGGGGGTAGGTGACTCGCATTGAGACCAGAGGCATCGGTGGCGTCTGCCCTTGTCTTTCAAGGGACCGACTCTGCAGTCCTTCGTCTCCAACTGTCAGCTGGAGATTTTAATCAAAGAGGAGAGAGAATGTGGTGGACAGAGTGAGAGAGAGATTGAGAGAGAGAGCTCAGGTTCTGGTATGACCAAGGATACCCTTAATGGTGTTTGACTTTTTCTGGACATTCATCAGCATGGCTACTGTTTACCATTCAGTCATTCTAGGAGACATTTTTTAATCCAAAGGGACTTGCAGCAAGTGTTTTTCAGATACATTAATGAGCTGATCGGGGGTTAGGGTACCTTGCTCAAGGATGTCAGCAGGTAGGGTTTGAACCCAGAACCTTTCCCCTCACCAGTATAGACTCTCCCGTCCCCACTTCTAAAAGCCTGAGGGGGTCAATGGAAGCATACTCTGTTGGAGAGGATTCACCCTGGAGGATGGAGTAGGTGTGGATGACAGGGAGATAGACATGACAGATAGACACATCCGCTGGTCCGTCTTTAAACTCTTACTCAACCCCATAGTGTTTTTTGTTCTTTCCTGTGTGTGCAATCCATCACACCGCCATAAGACTTATCTTTACTGTAAATTGCCACCATAAGATTGGACTTTTATGGACACCAGCCGCTGGCCGGCCGCCGTAATCTCAGGCTAGCTCACTTGTGGCACATGGCGTGCCCATTGCAGGTGGCATGCGGAGAGGTTGCCATGGAAACCCGCTATCAGTGGCCTAGCGTAGTGAAGGAACATGTGTGGATTCCCCAAGGGTTGTTGTAGCTGGGTGTTTTAGGAGAATATTCCGACAACGATATTCCGTTCAAGCAAAGCACGTCTGCCATTTATTTTCAACACGGGACACAGATTTTGACGTAACGTAGAATAACACAAACCCCTCGTCATACGTTAACTACACCACAATTCTGGCGTCTACTAGCCAGACTGACAGGTGAGGTTAGGTCACAGATCTCTTTCTACAGACACAAACAGCAAGATTTACCAGAGATAAATATATTAAAGCCTGGGGAGTAGATTGTGAGTTACAACAGGCCTGCAATGTATTTTGTCATATGTCAATCAGGTTCAAGAAGATAAAACCTTTCCAGAATATTCCAAATTAAGATGTCCCATCCAGAGGAAGACCTCTGTCTCCCTTTTTGTTATTCCTCCACCCCCCCACTGTAAAACCCTTTTTCCTATCCCTCCTTTCATCTCCCAATTTCCCGCAAACTATGCCTCCCCCCCTACCCTCCCTCCCTCACCACCTCCTATTCTCTCCATCAGATTAAAACCCCTGGCTGTCCCAGCCACGTCGCTGGGTGTCCACCCCTCCCTGTAACAGCTTGCGCTAAGCCCATTAGCCAGCAAATTTAACCATATTACCCCCCACCACCAGTAGGCAGAGGGGT
>OMKP01056159.1:0-10260 GCA_900302375.1 Bathygadus melanobranchus | reverse complement strand
CGCCTCTCCACCCCCGGCTTCTACCGGCACGGCCCATCCATCATTCGCCTCTCCGGCTCCCATGGCAACCGCTCGTCTCAAATCCCATCCTTCATTCCCAATCTCATCAGGACCAGCTACGCCCCCACCCCCTCCACAGTCCCAACCTTCGCAGTTGTCATCTCTTTAAATCTGTTCTGTAATATGCGTAAAAACCCCAGTAGCCTTGCCATTCGGGTGGACTGTGATTCAGGGATATATTATGTCATCTAAATAGCTGTTCTCTGGCCTCAGGGAAATGCCTGCAGCCTGCTTTTGAAACACGGGTGAAATGTTTCTCCTCACACTCGAGCAGCTCTCTCACACACACACACAGCTAAGTACAACAAGACATGAATACAGCAGATGGCGGCACACAGATGAAGGATTTGGGCTGTATCAGTGTTTTCCCCCCCTGGGGTACTGCTGTGCTAGACTAAGCACTGCCCTTATTCTTTTCCACGCGATTGGGGCACGTCAAGACACTAACCCAGTACAATGTGTTGGCTCTCTAACTGAAGGGGAAACAGCGCCCTCTGGTGGCCTCGTCAAATCGCGCCATTTCAATGCACCAAGCATAATCCAGAAATAAACAACACTATAAATTAGTATTTATTCCAGCCCAAATGAATGCAGCCCACTCAATTCTGCCAACCTCAATTATATCAAACAGTAAACAAATAGTTAAATAGAAACAAAAAACAGTACAGCTCACACTAGGAGGATACAAACATACAAACACGATTTACACTCACTTATTTTTACCCGACTTACAACGCTGATGTTTCAAAAGTGTATGGGGGAGAAGTCACAGTGGAAGTGGCTGTGGATCTCGTGGGGGCTGTCATACTCAATCTTAACACAAGAGGACGCTGGTGGGCTTTCTGGCGAGGCAGGGCTGACCTGGGCCGGTAGGGCTGTGGTCTTGGGGGGCTGTGGCCCACCGTCAGCCTTGTGACGAGAGGCTTGCAGGGTGGTGGTGGTGGTGGTGGGGGGTATATGGGGAATGACTGCGGTGATGACATTGTTAGTGGTGGTGGTGGAGGTGGAAGTGGAGGTGTGTGCGTGGGTGTGTGACAAGGAGCGCTGGGGGTTTACGG
Organism: Bathygadus melanobranchus; assembly: GCA_900302375.1. Lineage (NCBI taxonomy): Eukaryota > Metazoa > Chordata > Actinopteri > Gadiformes > Macrouridae > Bathygadus > Bathygadus melanobranchus. The sequence goes on along the minus strand of OMKP01056159.1, from coordinate 9,142 downwards.
GCCCGTGGCTCCCTCTCGGGAAGAAGGAGGAGGGTGGCAGGGTGTTGGTGGAGCTGGCCTGCTGATGGCTGCCCGAGTAGGAGGGAGGGCACTGGGCTGGCTGGACCACAGCTGGCTGGCCCAGGATGTTTCCCCAGGAGTAGGACTGGTAGGCCGGTGTGCCACCTGGACATACACACACATTACAACGAGATAATAATAATAATACAATCCTGCTTCTATGCTTTTCCCTTTTAATTTAAGAACCTAAGTTTAGACTCACCGTGGTGACTGGCCGGCTGCAGCAGGATCTGCCCCGGATTGGTGTGGGACTGGAAGTAGGCGTGGCCTCCGGCCGCATAGGTCACAACCCCGTTAGAGCCGGCTCCGGGGCCGAAGGTCAGGTAGGAGGTGGGGTTGGACTCTGGAGGGTTGGGCGTGAGGTAGGGGGAGGGGGTGAGGTAGGCCAGGCGCTGGGGCTGGCTGGAGGGGTAGGAGGCCTGGAGCTGGTAGGAGGAGTAGCTGTTGTTGATGTTGCTGTTGTTGATGTTGATGTTGTTGTTGTTGTGCTGTGCTGGTCCGGTGGAGGTCCGGTAGTCCAGCTTCTCGCTGTAGTCAAACAGAGAGCTGTAACCAAACCAAGGGGAAATGCACGTCAACTGAAGCAGTGAAACACAGACAAGTCACTTCTATTTTTAAATCCGTATCGATCGGTTGATGATATTCTGCCATTTGGCATTAATTATGTACTGCTCATTCTTCATAAAGTGGCTATTATGTCAGAGAAGGAAGAGGCATTCATTCATATATTTTCAATAGCAACACCCATTGAATAAGGAATGAATTCAGGCAGGAAATGGTATCACTGCATACTGCATTCACAATGCACCAAAATGAACCCCTATGAAATCATCAATAAATCACTAGTAGTAGTAGCACTTCCATGTTTGTATGTCCTGGCACTTTGTAGGATCCTGTATGCTGGTGTCCCGGCACTTGAAATAATACATAGCATTGTGTAGCACCTTATCCTGGCTACCTGCTGTTGTACAGTAAGGAGTCAACCTAGCAATAGTAAGCTTGTAAACTTGTTCTATTGACCTGGCAACCAGGAATGCTTGTGCTTGTTCTGTTCTAATTGTACCTTCAGCGACATATTGTTGTCTCCCTCTTTCGACAAATGTGTTACTTTTTGTCGTCTGCCAAATGCCCTAAATGTAAATGTAGTAGTAGTAGTAGTAGTAGTAGTAGTAACCTATAAACCTTCAACCTTCAGAATCAGGGACACTCGCTACACGGTACACTGCCTACATAAAAGGGAGCAATAGTGGGTTGTTACCTTATCCCAGGATCAGAAAGCAACATTTCATAAATGGCACAGGGCCCTGATCCAGGCTCCTACTGTTGGCTGTGCTGACCTGGTGTCAGCGTGCAGAGTCTGGGGCTCCCTCCCTGGGTAGTCGAGGTGAGCGAGGAAGGAGCTGCCCTCCAGGGCCTCCAGGAAGAGAGGCGGGGTGTGGGCCAGGGTGTTGAGCAGAGGTGGGGTGGTGTTAGCGTTGTAGGCGGTGGCAAAGAGGGGGAGGCTAGCCCGCCGCAGCGGTGGCGGGCTGTGCATGGGCGGGGGGTTGTACTCTGAGGTGGCCGCCTGAAATGGCAGTCGGTTCTGCCCCACCTCCATTGGTCCAGGCTGGCCTATCGGAGCCATCAGATATACATGATGCATGCACTTAAAAAAGGTGCTGTAGGTACAATTGTAAAGAGAGAGAGCAGAAAAGAGCGGAAGAGAGGAAGTTATTCCGCCATTGATTAGTGTTGCATTTCATGCACCTGTGATTGACAGGCATGATGGATTCCCTGAACCAATCACGGAAGAGATACCCTGATTGGTCAGAAATGAGCCGGGAGCGATCTAAAATCTAGATTGGCCCATAGAGATTCATCTCAAAACAGATATTCTCACAGCACATTTCATTCACTAATAGCTGACAGATGGTTATGCCTTTTCTAACAAATTACACAAAATAGCATTTGAATCTTACCTACAGCACCTTTAACACATAATACAAGTAAGGGTCTAAATATTATACATCCAACAATATGCGTTCATAAAGACGTTTTGAAATAGAGAAATGTGATTTGTTACGGATGTTACTCTTGATTCAACCGTAATTAGCTAGCTATACGAAACCCATTCAGTATTCAACCTTTAAAGTGGTGTGTACCATAACATCCTGTCTTTGTTACATGTCATTAACATCTTTGAATGCATTCTCACTTGAACCCATTGGTAATCTAAAAATAATGAAGCGGCTCTTACTTCTAGCAGATCTGCCAAACCTAAATGAGTTTAAAAAAAAACCAAACACTTCATTGTGGACAGTATTAGTTCCAGTCCTCAGGGGTACAACTTCAACATCATCCATTAATGCTTGTTATAATCCACATCCCAGTAAAAACCACTCACTCTCTCCCGTGGACTTCCACTGAGCAGGGCCCTTAAATCTATGTTGTGTTTATCTTGGAGTTAAGCTATTAGACAAGTGTTACATGAAAAGTAGGTAAAAGGTATTCGAAAAGGGTGCACTGGAGGAACAGGATCGTCTTAACAGTTAGTGTGTTTGTGCACCAGTCGAGAGGTTCGAATGACTATACACCGTGAATAGTGTGCGCTTACTCTGGCTGGTGAGGCTGGCCAGCAGCGCACCGTAGGAGGGCAGTGCCTGGCCCGACGGCATGGGGAAGGCAGGTGCTGCCGAGTGGTGTGAGGGAGCGACGGAGGCCGTGTGACCTGACAGAGAGCCAGCTCCCTTCCTGACAAGACAACGCGTAGTTTAGCTCAGCCGGGCCAACGACCGACAACAAGAGCACACACATCGCTTTCAAACGTGTTGCTCTCGTTTTGCGTTGTGTCGTGCCAAGACACAACCAATTTGCTCCGTGGTGTTGAGAAAAGAAAAAAACGAAAGAAAGGAGACATCGCTTTGGGTAATTACTGACTTGGGAAGCGGCACTCTGGCTGACAAGGAAGGATTGGCGAGCCGGAGGCCTACGCTACTGCTACTGCAGCCCACCCGGCTCTGCTTGGTGTCTGCCTTCCCTGTGGCCGAGCGCTCCATCTTCCTCCACTTGGCCCGGCGGTTCTGAAACCACACCTGGACAACAGAGAAATAGACGAGAGATGAAGAGATGAGAGAAAGAGACTGATTTAGAGAGCGAGACAGAGATTTAGTGAGACCGAGAGATTGAGAGAGAGGCAGATTTAGATAGACAGATTTGGAGAGACAGATTTGGAGAGATTTAGAGACAGAGATTTAGAAAGAGACAACTTTAGAGACAAAGACTTAGAGAGATTTAGAGAGACAGAGAGATTTAGAGAGACAGAGACTTAGAGAGATTTAGAGACAGAGACTTAGAGAGATTTAGAGACAGAGATTTAGAAAGAGACTACTTTAGAGACAGAGATTTAGAGAGACAGATTTGGATAGAGATTTAGAGGAGAATTAGAGATTTAGAGAGAGACAGACAGAGCGAGAGAGAGATACAGACACAGAGACAGAGAGAGAGAGGATGTGGTAAAAATAGAAGGAGAGATAATTAGGGGAAAGAGAATAAGGGGAAGCCAGATTAAAATGAAATTAAAGGCTCATTTGTATAATTAAAATATGGAGCATCGCGTTAGTTCAGGCAGACCACGCAGTCAACTGAAATCAGTTGATGGCTTAGCTGATTAAAGACGTCATCATTCTACACACATCGGTCTAGAACTCCAACAAGCTGTCGGCAACCAATCCGAAGCAAACACACAAAACAGCACTCTTTTGTAAATCCTCTACTCATCCATGAACTGCTGCGTGTATGGCATTTTACCTGGATAAGCTATTTCTTATTGATTAAGCACTATTGAATGCCTGTATTGTAACAATAATTGATATCAGGCTGCCACCAGCTTTGTTCCCTTACCCTGGGGGGTTCTCACTACTTCTCTTGCTCGGACAGGGAGATTTCCCGGGAACAGAACCATACCACCAAACAGAACTGTACTGCTCCAGTCTCCAGCAAATGTAGTTCTTTCACAAAATAGTGCTGACCGAAATGGTTTGACAAATCTCACAAGAAGTAACAGACCGAAGACGTTGACAAGAACGGAGGCGGATGAATCCTGACCATGATCCTCTGTGGTGTGACGCCGACGGAGGCAGCGATAACCTTCCTCTTGTCTGCGTCAGGGTAGTGGTCGTCCTGGAACAGGGACTCCAAATGCTCCAACTGATCTACGCACACAAACACGAGATCACACGCAGACACGACGCGACGCAATTCAATCGTCAGTCGCCGTGAAAGCCAGAAATCCACGGCGCTGCCAAGGGTAACCTCACATCCAAATGTAACTTCTGCGACAGCTGAATCTTATTGGTCGTGACGGCAACCTGAAATAAGCTGGCTTAACGTTCGACTAATATGATTTCATGTTTCCTCCTACTCATGTGAAGCCAGTAACACGCGGCTGGCAAGTCTTTCAATTTGGCACGCGTCGTTCAAATCCATAAGGACTTTGAAATCCCATTCCTCCCATGTTTTGTTCTGCACTAATTACCTGCTTTACTGGGCAACGCACCAAATTAGGGAAGTGAAGCCATCTCATGTTGTGTGACAGAAGGCCTAGCCGCCGCCACGTCTCCCTTACCGGTGGTGTACAGCGTCCGGGTCTTCTTCTTGGGTGCGGAAGGCAGGAGGGCCGGCTCTGCTGTCTCGGCCAGGTCTAGGTCTGGCAACAGAGGCAAGACCATGGGCCTCCCCCTACCCCTTGTGCTGTAGCGGATGGACCGCCGAGTAAAACCCACCCGCACCATCTCCATCTGCCGACCAGAGCCACAACTCAGAAGTCTTAGCACATTCAAATTAGCCTTTTTGTTTATCATTACTGCTTATCGTCAACTTATTCTACATTAAGTGACTCCACAAGATGGACATATCGAAAGTAAGCATTAACATGAGATGATCGCTTTTGACTCTCCTGACCTCCATGGGTTTCGGGGCCGGCTGGAGGAGGGTTTGGTCTGGAAGGGCGTCGTGGGGCCTCTTGGTCCCCTGGGGTTGTGGAGGCGGCGTGGGGGTGGTCTGGTCTCGGGGCTGTGATGTGGTCAGAAGGAGAGGGACCGGGGCCAGGGGGGAATAGTGTCTCACGGCGGAACAGGGCGAGTCCGAAAGGTCGTAGGTGTCCCCCGGGTCTGACGTGGCGGTACACTCCAGCGAGATGTCCTCGGGTACCTCCTGCGTCAGGCCTGGGCGACCAGTGCCCACAACGCCTCCCGTTTGGCCTTTGTCGGCCGTCGTTGGCTCGCTGTGATGTTGACATTCTCTTTCTCCGTTCCACGTCAGTTCCTCATCTTGCTCTGGGGCGTTTGAGTCCGCTTCCTTCTTGTCCGAGAGTGTTTCCTCATCGTTGGGCACCTCCTCTATATCTCTTTCTGTCTCCTCCTCGACACCCCCTTCATCTTCCTCCTCCTCTTGCTCTGCCTTTCCTTTCTTCTTCTCCTCCTCCTCCTCCTCCTCTTCCATCATTTCATCATCCCTGGTGTCAGAGTCTTCATGTTCTTTACACAAAAGGCTCGGACAGTCTGAAATAGAGTAACACAGGTTTTTATCCCTCTGTAGAATAGAGTGGCCTAGTTTGTGTTGCGGCTTTTTACTATGTCTTACATCTAACAATAACTTTATTTGTTAATAGCACATATGCACGTGTATGCATTACAGTAATATGAGGGAGTCCTCAAAAAAGCTCTTTATAGTTGTATTGAAAGTCAAATCATATGCAAGGGCAAGAGTCCCTGTCGCTGAGCATGTGGGCTAATTAGTGGCCCCGGGTGCAGTGTCCGCTCAGGTGAGGACCTGACCCTTAATTAACTCCGGTCGGCTTGCCGCATCCAAACCGTTCCAAAATGTTCCAAACCATAAACAATGGGGTCTTAAATGTTAATGGAACAGACTTCATTTCAGATTGCTTTTTAGTGACTAGCGTGAAACACTTGGGAATATAAAGTTGTTTTTCTTTGATCTTACACTGCTGGCGTGTGGATACGTTTTCTTTTCTAGCCGGTTTAGGTTGGTACACTTTTAAAACCGGGTCCGCGTGCTATGTCCCTGCTTAGGCAATGAGGGAAAACTAATTATCTCCTTACCGTCAACTAAATCACGGTCTTCGTCCATAACGAATCAGCGCATTAAACCAATAGGCTAAATTAGCGCTACTCAATCAATTATGTGTTGTTGGCAAACAAGTGCTGAGAAACGTCCAGAATGCTAATAACGGTGATGGATTGATTAGTTCACTCGGTGAAAATGGTCACGTGGACAAATTGGCCCGGCCAATCAGGGCGGGTTTCTGCCAAAGGTGATTGGCGTGTGACGCGAGTAACCATGTGACATGAGTGAACAAATGCCATCCCCAATTATCACAAAGGTAGGCCTTTGGTTGTGTTGAAATACACTGTATCGAGTGCCGGGACTAAACAAATAGGCCGTTCAGAGATAGCGGCCCCGGGTCAACTTAAGGGCTGTACGGCGGTGTGGTTAAACGGTTCGGTATTCGGTGTTCCCGGTAAGGCTGTGTCGTCAGTGTGACGTGGGCCTCCAGACAGGACGGAGCTTCTGTGGATGTAACCATTCCTCCACGAATAACCAACCCAACGTGAAAGGTCTAGATGTGCACGTCGTGAAAACGTCTCACCGGCCATAGGTTGAATATATATTAGGGAATAAAAAGTGTAGCACATAATGTGTAATAATTTAGAAGCAAACGCGTGATATTGCGGCCGCAATAACATTAAAACAGAAAAGGCAAGCGCATGGATGAATGGGTAAATGAAGATGATTTAAGTGTTTGGCCTTTATTCATAGTTACCAGCCATTCCAGTTAAGTTAAATAGATTGGTGAGGATAATTTCTCTCCCCCCCCCAAAACAAAAATTCTGTGTTTTAAACGTCATGAATCGAACAGCCCTTAAATGCCGAGTCACATATAAAACTGCCGGATGATTTAATCTTGTCCTTTTTTTTCACCACTAGGTGGTGCAATATGTGGACTCTGACGCCTCCGATCAATTACATCTAATTTTAACTCCCCCATGCGCTGTGGCTACAGAATATATTTGGATGCTGACGTGCACTTCCATATCCGAGCAGAGGGGGGCACACGGCCATACGACATACATATCTGGATTCAACGTGAAGCATATTTCCATATCAGTAGCAAGCCCCGTTACACACGGCAGGGGAAGACAGCTTGTTCTCTTCTGTGCATCCATGGTAGTCCTCCATATAAAACGGCATGTTCTCTCCATTCTGGGCTGCGCCGTGATTTATGAGGATGGGGGAATTGGAGGGGGTTTTGACTCCCTATTATAATGACAAAAAAAATGGATTTCCACGCCTTCCCCCATCCCCCTTCCCCCTTCACCAAACCCGATTAAATTCAGACCCCACCCTTGACTCTACCTCCTGGTCAGTTGAAGTCTCATAGGGAAAAGCCTTCTCAGTCAGACACAAGCTGTGGATCATGTTAACATTTATTCAGATTGATTATTTTTCAATGCGCTTAGAATTTATCACGGTTAATTTATTTTACTCTATTTTGTGATTTTTATTGAGAAGATGTCAACTGAATGAAGCCTTGCTCCAGCCCTAAGGGTTCACAGAGCTAGGCGTCGGTGTGCTTTTTAAAGAGCTGTGATCACCATGCAAATATAAACCCAGTCAAAATATCCTATGGACACACTATAGTGGGCCAGACATGGAATGTAGGCCACGCTAGTAGTAGTAGAGTCTGCCATAGCAGGAGAGTGAGAGTTCACGCTTGTGTGCGAGTAGTAGTGTTCATTCAGATGCGTATGTCACGGCTGCATATTTCCTGCGTTACGTTACGCTGAACCCGAGGGCCCCGTAGTGAGACGTCATGGCAACCAAGACAAGCATCGAGGCTTCCATTGGGGAAAAAAATGGAAGGTTTTCGGCAGAATGTCGCGGTAATACGACGATTGGGGGCGATTCTATGGTATAATTTAAACTGGTTTATACAACTGTCCTTGAACGCCACAACAGAGGATCACGGTCAGGATTCAGCTACGTCCAATTTGTTCTTCCAGGGATTTCTTGTGAATGCCTTCGCCCTCCTTTCACTGCTTTGTAAGACAGGAAACAAGACAGTAAGCACGATCGGAGGTACAACCACAGAACGACAAGGCAGTCCATTTTCACCCAATAAGGTATTTTATTTGGAACAAAGTGGCAGATTAGTGACAGAGTGGTGGCCAGGAAGATCAGCTTCCTCCAGCTCACTCAACCAATGACAGAAACTCAGCCTTAAAAAAATGCAAATGTATAAAAACAGGATGGGGAACAACAAACACAGTGTCACACACGCACGCACGCTTGCGCACACACACACACATACACACACACACTCTTACACACCCATACATACAGCAAGCTAATCATACAAATAATCAGGCCCACACACACACACACACCTCTTATTTGGCTATGCAAGTTAAGATGGATACAAACAGGTTTTTTTTTTACACTTTAACAGTTACTTTAAAAAAGACAGTACAGTTAAAGAGAGAATCCCCGCCTGTGAGAAAAATAGTGTGTCCTTGACCAGAGAGACAGTTAAACAGACGAGGTGAAAGACACTAGTTAGTGTGTGTGAAAGACACTGTGGAGGGGTGGGGGGGACACGATCGCTCCACAGTCAGCAGTGAACGGACAGAACACACACACACACACACACACGCACGCACACACACACACACACACACACACACACACACACAGACACACACAATTACAGGCAGGCGAGTACACAAGAATTGGGTGTGATGTGGGTGAAACTAAAAGATCCAGAGTGAAGCCTAGACACACACAGGGTTAAATGAGGTGTGGACACACACACACACACACACACACACACACACACACACACACACACACACAGCCATGGGTATGAAGAGAGAAGGTACACACACACACAGCCATGGGTATGAAGAGAGAAGGTACACACACACACACAGCCATGGGTATGAAGAGAGAAGGTACACAACACACACACAGCCATGGGTATGAAGAGAGAAGGTACACACACAGCCATGGGTATGAAGAGAGAAGG